>CAUYLG010030101.1:0-81075 GCA_963573385.1 Cacajao melanocephalus
TGAAATGAAGGCAGAAATAAAGATGTTCTTCGAAACCTATGAGAATGAAGATACAACGTACCAGAATTTCTGGGACACATTTAAAGCAGTGTCTAGAGGGAAATTTATAGCAATAAACTCCCATATGAAAAGCAAGGAAAGATCTAAAATCGACACCCTATCATCAAAATTAAAAGAGCTAGAGGAGCAAGATCAAACAAATTCAAAAGCTGGCAGAAGACAAGAAATAACTAAGATCAGAGGAGAGCTGAAGGAGGAGACACAAAAAAAACCTTCAAAAAAATCAATAAATCCAGGAGCTAGTGTTTTGAAAAGATCAACAAAATAGGTAGACCACTAGCCAGACTAATAAAAAAGAAAACAGAGAAGAATCGAATAGATGCAATAAAAAATGATAAAGGGGATATCACCACCAATTCCACAGAAATACAAACTACTATCAGAGATTACTACAAACAACTCTATCACATAAACCAGTAAAACTAGAAGAAATGGATAAATTCCTGGACATTTACATCCTCCCAAGACTAAACCAGGAAGAAGTTGAATCCCTGAATAGACCAATAACAAGGTCTGAAGTAGAGGTGGCAATTAATAGTCTACCACCCAAAAAAAGTCCAGGTCCAGACGGTCCACAGCCGCATTCTACCAGACGTACAAAGAGGAACTGGTACCATTCCTTCTGAAATTACTGCAAACAATACAAAAAGAGGGAATCCTCCCTAACTCATTTTATGAGACCAACATCATCCTAATACCAAAACCTGGCAGAGACGCAACTAAAAAAGAAAATTTCAGGCCAATATCCATGATGAACATCATGCAAAAATCTTCAATAAAATACTGGCAAACCGAAAGCAACAGCACTTCAGAAGGCTTATCCTTCACGATCACGGCGGCTTCATCCCCGGGGATGAACGGCTGGTTCAACATACGCGACTGTGTAACTGTGATCTATCACATAAACAGAACCAAAGACAAAAAACACATGATTATCTCAATAAATGCAGAAAAGGCCTTCGACGAAATTCAACGGCTGTTTACGCTAAAAACTCAATAAACTAGGTATCGATGGAATGTATCTCAAAATAATAAAAGCTATTTATGACAAACCCACAGCCAACATCATACTGAATGGGCAAAAACTGGAAGCACTCCCTTTGAAAACTGGCACTAGACAAGGGTGACCTCTCTCACCACTCCTATTCAACATAGTATTGGAAGTTCTAGCCAGAGCAAAACAGGCAAGAAAAAGAAATAAAGGGTATTCAATTAGGAGTAGAGGAAGTCAAATTGTCTCTATTTGCAGATGACATGATTGTATATTTAGAAGACCGCATCGTCTCAGCCCAAAATCTCCTTAAGCTGATAAACAACTTCAACAAAATCTCAAGATATAAAATCAATGTGCAAAAATCATAAGCACTCCTATACACCAATAACAAACAGAGAACCAAATCAAGAGCGAACTTCCATTCACAATTGCTACAAAGAGAATAAAATATCTAGGAATACAACTAACAAAGGATGTGAAGGACCTCTTCAAGGAGAACTACAAACCACGGCTCAAGGAAATAAGAGAGGACACAAATAGATGGAAAAACATTCCATGCTCATGGTTAGGAAGAATCAGTATCATGAAAATGGCCACACTGCCCAAAGTAATTTATAGATACAATGCTATCCCCATCAAACTACCATTGACCTTCTTCATTGGAAAAAACCACCTTAAACTTCATATGGAACCAAAAAAGAGCCTGCATAGCCAAGTAATCCTAAGCAAAAAGAACAAAGATGGAGGCATCATGCTACCTGACTTCAAACTATACTACAAGGCTACAGTAATCAAAACAGCATGGTACTGGTACCAAAACAGAGATATAGACCAATGGAACAGAACAGAGGCCTCGGAAGTAAGGCCACACATCTACAACCATTTGATCTTCGACAAACCAGACAAAAACAGGCAATGGGGAAAGGATTCCATTTCATAAATGGTGTTGGGAAACCTGGCTAGCCATATGCAGACTACCAATTTTAAAACTTTCTATTACTTCTTCTCCTTTCTCCAAACGTCTACAGTCTTATCTTCCACAGGATCTCACTGTTCTGTCTCCTTGATACCCTCCCATTACCCAGGTGCTCACTACTTCTCACCAGTATTGCTATGAAAGGTCTTAGTCCCCTAGCCTGGTTTCTCCCCTTTCCAACCCATCCTTCACACCACTGCCACACTGTTTTTGAAAACTTTGCCACCCTATTCAAAACATTTGAATGGCTACCACAAATCCTTCACCATAACATCTCAAGGCCCCACTATAAAGCCTCAATCTTCTTTTTCTAGCCTTGAACATTTCACCCTCATAGAAACTTCCATAATCCAGTCTCAACAGAACATGTGCACTGTTCCTCAAGAGTACTCAATCCGCTTCTACCTTTACTTGTGCCCCATAAGAGCTTACCCCACCCAGAATGTCTTTCTCTTCCAATCTTTCCCAGCCTCCCACTTCACAATTCTTTTCCCTTTAAGGTTCACCTCATGTCACCCTCCCCTCCTCCCTTAGCCAGGACCAACCTCCAGGTTGCCTTATAAAGCTCATAACCCATTCCCTGTAAAACAGCTGTCTGGTCTGCCTCCCTTATTAAACTATAAGCTGCTTGGCATTAGAGGCCATACTGTATTCACTCACTCATTTGTTCAGAAATTGTTTATCGAGTGTAAACGATGTGTCAGGCACAGGCACTTCTCCGCTATGAAGTCAAGACAGTGCTGGCTCATGGTAGGTGATCAGATACAGGATTTAAACTAATTCCACTCTCTCATTAAATAAGTAGTTATGATCAGAAGGTCTATCATAGCCTAAATATGTAGGTTTTACCTTCCTTTGAAGAACATTCTTATTAGTGTGAGATAAATTCATCTAGATTACTAGTCAAAATTTAAACCCAAATAGTCTACTACTAAAGGCATTAAAATGTGATGCTAGTATAACCTGGAATACCAGAACCTCTGAATCCTAAGAGTGTGTGCCTCATTCACTTAAATAGTCCTAGTTATGTTGATTCATGATTGGTAGACTTGAGTCTGAATCTTTCTGTTCCTTACTTTCTTCCTAAAGAAAATGGGTTTAATTAAAAAAAAAAAAAAAAAAAAAGTCCCAGGCTCACAGGACTATTATGAGGATTAAATGAGTCAATATAAGAAAAGCACTTGTCCTGAGGTCTGACACAGCTCACCGCCAATGAATGTTTTATAAGATTATTATAAGACTATCTAGCCGGGTGCAGTGACTCACGCCTGTAATTCCAGCACTTTGGGAGGTCGAGGTGGGCGGATGACTTGAGGTAAGGAGTTTGAGGCCAGCCTGGGCAACATGGTGAAACCCCATCTCTACTAAATACAAAACTTAGCTGGACGTGGTGGCATGCACCTATAATAACCCCTGCCTCCCTATTCAGGAGGCTGAGGTGGGAGAATCGTTTGAACCTGGGAGGCAGAGGCTATTATGCCACTGCACTCCAACCTGGATGACAGTGAGACCCTGTCTAAAAGAAAGAAAGAAACAAACAAAAACTCAACTGATCTTCCAAAATGCTGACATAGAGAAGACACAGATATACAGCTGTGGTTGTGTGTGTACTCAATGTAACTGCTGTGCCCCGCAGCATTTTCCCAGGGTGAGTGCGTGTGGTTAAAGTACACGTTTGAATTTTAGTTGCCTATTAGACAGGGTTGGAAGATGACACTGCAAAACATTTTTATAGGGAAAATATAAGGGCAATGTGAGAAACTTCAAAATTTTTTTCAAAGATACAATTAAATTCAATACATGTGAACAACACTCAACCCACCACTTTGCCAGGGAACTCCCTGCGGGGACGCTCCTTGACCCCACCTTCCCCAACAAAGACTCTTCCACTGCCAAACTCCCTGGAGTCTTTGCCTCACTCTCAATCCTGTGCTGCAGGAACTCCCTGAGGTCACTAAGACCTCCCAATTGCTGACCTAACTGCCTACGTCTAGTCCTATTCTACTTCTTTACCTTTGTGGCATTTGACACTCCTGACCATTTCTTTTCTCATTCTTGAAACCTGTCTCCTTGGACTTTTGTGGGAATTGGTCTCCTTATTCTCCGCTCTCCTCTGCTCACTCCTGATCTCTCAATGCACTGTCTCTTAAGTCTCCATCCCATATAATCTTTTACTTCACACACGAAATAGGATGACTTCCAGATGTCTGTCTCCTGCCAGTAATAGAACTTTAGGCCCATATTTCACTAGAACATGTGATAGAGGTGCCACCTACTCAACTCAAATATAACCCTGTTAACACTCCCTGTAAAAGCCTTTCCTCCTTCTTCCTTAGGTTAACAGCATCTAACATCCCCGGTGCTCAAGGGAACCTCATCTCCACAGCAAGACGTATTTATTAGTTTTAATGCTGAGACCATTTCTTGAATTTCTGTCTTCCTATTTCCACTACCATTTTCCTAATTCTAGCTCTTTTGTATTTTACCTGAGTTTCTGCAATGGCCACTTTAAATCCACTCTCTGCAGTGTAATGTTTCAAAAACCAAAAATCTGATCCCATCAATATACCTGCTTAAAAAAATCGAATGCCTCCTCAATAACTATGAAAATCCAGTCCTATGTTATTCCATAATATACACGATGCCACCTGCGGTCTGACCTAATCTGTCAGACCCTTAGCGGAATATGGGTGGGACATCCAGCATATTAACTCAAATGGCAAAGGCCAAGGGAGGGTCCTGTCAGCAGGGTGCATACAAGCCAGTGTTTGTGAAGACCAGCCTTCACAGACAGACCCCAAGTCTACAGAGGACACGTGCAAGGCCATATACAAATAAGGGATGGCAGCAAGAGCCAGGAGGTGGAAGGGGGCCGGATCAAAACAACCACACAGAGAGGGCCCGGAGGTGGGAGGTGACAATGGTGTTCCAGGAAAGGCCTTGGCTGCTTGGCTGGCATGTTCACGTCGCTGCTTTCCAGGCCTCACTGCACAGCTGCTCGGCGGCTGTCCAGGCCTGAGTTTTCTATCAGACTAGGAGCAGGAGCTTCCTTACAGATCTATGTACTTGCAACTAGATGAAAGACGGTGGCGCTCACAGTGCTGGGAACAAGAAAAGGTGTGTGGTTAAGATAGCTGAGTTTGGTTTAGAACTTGTTGAGGTTCCTTTGAGACATTTATGTGGACACAGATCTCTTCTGTAAAACAGATAAGTCTATCTCCCAGAGCTGCTGAGAGGACCTAATGAGAAAAGTTATGTAATGTACCTAGCACAGAACCTCATAGGTTGTGGCTGCCCCTCCATCAAAAATCTTCGCTGTATAATACTTTCAAAATTAAGTCCAAATTCCTCTTGTGGCATTTAATAACCTTCCCAATGTGACTATGACTGTCTACCTTTTCCCATCTTTTTCTTCTTGCTTCTTCCCGCAAACCCCACTCCAGCCTGACCTTTCACCCTGTGCCCCCAGTGATGCAGACTCAAAACACTACACCTTTAGTGCTTCCACAACTCCCACGTCTTAGCCTATTCAATGCATATTTTGGCTACCGTTAAGGTCTGGCTCCAGTTCTACCTCTTTGGGGAACTTCTCCCTGTACTTTATTTTTTGAGACGGAGTTTTGCTCGTTACCCAGGCTGGAGCTCAAGTGGCATGATCTCAGCTCACTGCAACCTCTGCCTCCCAGGTTCAGGAGAATCTCCTGCCTCAGCCTCCCAAGTAGCTGAGATTACACGTGTGTGCCACCACACCTAGTTTTTGTATTTTTAGTAGAGATGGGGTTTCATGGTGTTGGTCAGGCTGATCTTGAACTCCTGACCTCAGGTGATTACCTGCCTCGGCCTCCCAAAGTGCTGGGATTACAGGCGTGAGCCACAGCGCCCAGCCTTCTCCCTGTACTTTAACCCACAATGTTCTCTTTCTCTCTCATATTCTTATGGTACTTTTCTATAATATTCATGTGACAGTATCAAACACTGGTTATGAGTTTTCACACACATCACATTTCCTAAAGAGACTTATAGACTTCTGCTGTACATCCTCTCACAGTGCCCAAACACTAAGGCAGTAATGGATCTTCACTGACAAATCTATCAGTGGATATATTTTCAATCATGGCATATTGGCTGGGCATATTCACATACCTTTAAGATTTCAGTGTCTGAAACCATGGTTACTTGTTGCTTTATTTCAAGCCCCACGTTGGCAGGGTCTTCTTGTTTAATTTCAGGATTTGTACACATAAGCTTAAATTCAGAATCTGCTGCTACAGGTAATTTTTGATTGATTTCAGGATGTGTACACACGGAATCTTCTTGCTTGGATACAGGATCTGCACATATGGGAACTTCCTGTTTGGATTCATGGCCTGTATACATGATAATTTCTTGCCTAGATTCAGAGTCTGTCCACATTAAAACTTCTTGCCTGGATTCAGGGCCTGTATACATAGGAACTTCTTGCCTGGATTCAGGGCCTGTACACATAGGAACCTCTTGCCTGGATTCAGGGTCTGTACACATGGGAACTTCTTGCCTGGATTCAGGGTCTATACACATGGGAACTTCTGGCCTGGATTCAGGGTCTGAACTCATAGATATAACTTGCTTGTCCAAAGTTATTACACTTTTGGGTTTTTGGAAAAACCATGGAGATTTTTGTCCTGGTAAAAGATACGATGCCATTCCTTTATAAAAAAGAGCTTTGTTTGGTCCCAGAGGTAATAGCTCTTCTAATTTTTTCTCACCTTGATACAAGTGAAGAACTTTCGATATGTGGTCTGACACAGCTAATATAATGTTACCTTTTTTGTCAAAGTTCTCTTTTACAGAGGTGTAGGATGATAAGCATTTGTATCTAAAGCTTTCAAACATGCCCTCTGGGATTATGTCATTGCCAAGGAGGCAGGCCAAAAGAGGAAGGTCGGCCACACAGAGGCCCAGACTCTCACAGAGCTTCTCTCTGCAGAGCATGATGGTGTCCAGGCTCTCCAGGCAGAGCTCACTAATTGAAAAGTAGGGGCAAGTGTCATAAATTAGGTAATCAGTGTCTTCCCCAAGAATCCCAAGACAGTTATGCTGGAGACCATACGAAGCCACCTCATAATCTGCCTCCTGTAAGGAACACACAGTTTCCTGGCCCAGTGTCTTGAGAGCAAATCGTGTAAACACAGCCAGCCCCGAGGGGATGAAGAACATGTTCCTGCCTGGCTGCTCCTTGTGGGATTTGATGTAATGAAAAATCCTGGATATCTCCCTGTTGTTCTTAAGCCTTCGTTTCACCCATTCATCTCTCTTATCCTGCTCCACCATGCCATCAAAGAAGAATATCAACTTGATCCCAACCGCCGTAAAAGTTTTAACAAAATCTCTCAAAGCAGAAAAGTATTCTCGCCACTGGCCACCGCAGATCCAAGATTCTGGAGTATACCAGTATCTGAGACAACACATGGCATCAACCACAATGGTAGGGGTACATCCAGGATACTTGCTTCGGTGGTGCTCTGCCAGTTCTTTGAAATTTACTACTGTACATATATGTGGGCAAGTACTTCCCACAAATCCTTGCAAGCCTCTCACACCCATAACTGAACTCCGGGAAAAGATCTGGAAAGAAAAATAAATTAATCAGTAATTATGGCATTATCATTAGACATACAGCACTTTTCAAAGCAAACACACTGTTTCCAAAAACATTCTTGTCTCCGAGGTAACATGACATGCTGGTTAGGAGCCTGAAGAGTTCTCAATTCAAGCATATGAGGCACTTTACCTAAGTATGAGTTAATTACTTGAGTTGGACTTGCACAAGGACAAGAGAGTGTAGCAGTCTTTTCACTAAGACAATGTTTTCACTAAGACTATCATTCAAGATATTTCTTGATAAAATTCAAAAAGAGGTTAAGTTTTCAAAGTAGAAGTATTTCTAGGAACTCAAGTTATTGTTAAAATCTAAAACATAAATTAAAACACACTACATGGATGATTCTCAAGATAATTTGTCTGAGTAAAAGAAGCCAAAGAAAAAGAGTATATATCATGATTCGACTTCTATAAAACTCTAGTTCATTAAGAGTTAAGCTAATCTGTAGTGACAGAAAGCAGATCAGTGGTTGCCTGGGATGGGGACAGACAGTGAGGGGAAGGATTACCAGGGGGACACTTCTGGGGGTGACAGATACATTCACCACTTAGTGGTCATGGTTGTACAAGTATATGCGTATGTCAAAACTTACCAAACTGTATACCGTAAACATGTGTCACATACACCTGAATAGAGGTGTTAAGAAAGCCACATAAAATACACTATGCCAAATGTCTAATATCTGAGACAGTGACTGACTGACTTTGCATAGTAACTCCCATTTGAAAATTTAAAAACAGATACAAAGTAGTTTAAAGTCAGAATTTGGAATCTGGAAAACGTATGAGCACAATATTGTATGTGATGTGATAAAAGGCGCTCTTCAAGTAGGCAATGATGTGCGTCAATGGTCAGAAAAACTCCATGTTGACATATTTATGATCTATGCTTTTTTGACTGTAGTTTTCTTTAAGAGTCACACAGGCTTTATGGCCTTTGATAAAACACAACAAAAAATTCTTAATATGCAAAACAGCAACACAAAACAAACGATGCCTCTCCTAGACAGGCTGAAGACAGCAGTCATGAGATGACTAGGTATATGAGTATCTCTCATGTTTAGGGTATTTCCCAGCTGCCAGACAGATGTGGGCACTTCACATATACATTCTAATCTTTAGGATGACCCTGACATATAAATATTATCAGCTCTATCTTACAAATGAAGAAACAATAAATACTAGGTTGAGAAAAGGCATCCTCACAGGGCTATCTTCTAAGAATTTACTAATTTTTTTTTTTTTTGGAGACCAGGTCTCATTCTATTGCCTAGTCTGGAGTGCAGTGGTAGCATCACAGTTCACTGCAGCCTCAATCTACCAGGCTCAAGCAACCCTCTTGCCTCAGCTGCCACCACACCTGGCTTTTTTTTTTTTAGTAGAGACAAGATCTCACTATGCTGTATTGTTCAAGCTGGTCTCAAACTCTTCAGCTTAAATGATCCTCTCGCCGCAGCCTCCCAAAGTGCTAGAATTACAGACATGAGCCACTGTGCCCAGCCAGAATTTACTGATTTTTAATGGACTCTAGCTCCTAACAGTAGAATATGAGGGTATTCATTTAATAACCACAATAATGGGATTTTCATTACATAATGAAAATTTGCAAAAATTGGGTGAACATAAATAGCACACATTTTATGTTGAAATTTAGAGAAGCCTCGCTCATGAAGTTATTAAATATAACGGGATACATTAATACATATACAACAAATTACTACAGTATTGTTCCTTGTAAAGAGTTTATTTTGGAAACACAGCCAAGGTATTTGAGTTTTTAAAGTGGAAACTGGGCTTCATAATGTGATTATCTCAACTATAAGGTGGTTCTACATTTTGAATCCCTGGGCATGGATCCTACGTCCAAGAAGGTTACACTCTTATTACTGAAAAAGGGTATTTTTTTCATTTGTTATTTCAACATAGTAGGCAGGGGACAGGTGTTGGAAAGGGAATACAAGAATACACAGAAGGCTGGTCAAAACGGATTTTAAAGGAAGGCTCAGATTTCACCAGCTCTAGACTACTGCTCTCTGCCTGGCTTTAAATTAAACAGGTCTTGCACGGTTTGCTGATGATAAGCCGGCCAAAGATAAGCCTCACAAATCTGGAGTGTGACTTGACTTGGTTTCTATGCTGCGAGGGAAGGCCTCACTCCTTTCACCGAGCTCTGTGCTAGCTGCTGTGGGCCCAGGAGAGACACTGGACAGCAAGAAGGAAAAATAAGGAACAGCATTTGAACACAGTCAAAGCAGAGGACTGAACCTGACTGCAAGCGAGGCCCTAAGGTCCACTCAACGCCCACTACAGTCAGAAGCCAGCAGCCAGTGGGCTCTCAGGCCAGGCAGTTGCCAGAGTTGCTGGTTGGACTGTCCAAGACACACAGGAAGCCAAGACACACATGGAGAGAAAGCTGGGCAAGGGAGCCAAACAAATCTTCCTCCACTTCCACAAAGACGAAGCCCCATTTGCACAGCGGCTTCTGCCACATTTGGGGCAGCTGCCCCTTCCCTTACCAATAAAAAGGGATTTTTATTTCAAGCATTTTCTACTAAAACTGCAACTAACAACAATGAATTGCTCAAAACATTCTCTTTATTTCACAGTCAGGCTCAGTCCTTGGCATTGATTGTATTAAAATGTTCTTCCTTCTTTTCATCCCAGTAGTAAAAAGCTCACTTTTAATTAAGCAGTCATTGGTTCTTCCTTTCATACTGCCAATTTCTCACATCTTGAATCATGAGTTACTTCAGGAGTATGGCATTATAACCTGCTCTTCTCTTGGATTTACAAAGAAATATTGGGGTAGCAAAGGTTTTGGGAACTTGTGATACTAGAGGATGCCTTCTGGTATTTCAGTATCTTCAAAGTGCTAAATATTCACAACATCCACTCATCAATGCAATTAATGAGGTAGGGAATAAAATGTCTGAAAAGATAGAGATTCTGTAGATAATGCTTTATTTTTTTTTCTTTTTTAAGCCTTTCATTGCTAAAAACATATATGGAGGCTTTTCACTCTCTAAAGGTGGTTATTATAGGATGACTGGGGAAAATAATATGTATATATAAAACTCATTCCACCTGCAAATTATCTAAGAAATTTTCATTATCTAGGTAATTGTTGTTTAGAAAGAAAACAGAAGTTGTTTCTCATGAGGGAGGAGTCTAACTGCCCCAAACAGGGCCTGGGACCCTTTGGGAATCACACCCATGAAGGTGGGCCTCCCCATCCTGTCTTATCCCAGCACCTAGCACAACATCTGCATGGGACAGGCCCAGTATTTGAATGACTAATCAATTAATCCAAAGACAGTGTATAAAGAGAAATCAGGAATCAGTAAGTTACAGACTTCAATTACGGTCAAAGCAGCAGTGCTAATTACGATCGCTGCCCTCAAGCAGCTTACAAAGGGGCTGGAAACAAAGCAATGGCAGGAGCTACGGCAGGTGGAAGGTACAGCTGGAGGCTGCCTTATTCCCAGAGCTGGCTCATTCTTCTTGGACAGCCAGACCAGTCCTGGGTATTGGGCTACCAGTAAACCAGGAAGTGCAAAGAGGAAAGACAAATCCAGAAACTCGTTTAGTATAATCTTTCAACTTACAAACACTTGAGGTTAAGAGCGATGTGCTCAGCATAAACGAATGCACACACAGTAAGGATGACTTGTCTAGGGTCACTCTGGACACAAGGATGTGGGACTTACGGACAGCCCAAGGGAACCTGCCACACGGACAGCAACCTCTGCAAAACCACCAATACCTGGCTGCTTTAACCACCTTAACACACCCCCAGCATCCAAACCATGTCAAAGCATAACTGTCGAAAGCTAAAAGATGCTAGCTCACACAAGCAATAATGAGCAAGGGTGTGTAAGAGACAGACACGCTGGACCAGAGCACTGGAGGAGCTCAAGCTTAGAGTCCATTAGCAAGGGTTCGCTGGAATAAGGGTGGTACGCTGGAGACAATAAAGCCATAATCTTTGCACAGAAATAGTCCATATCTCGAATCTACAAACCAGCATATAATACCACCATGTTTGCACTCTAATGGAGAGTAAGCAGCAAAGTCAAACGAGGTAAATCTGTTAGAAAATTAAATAATCTTGGGTGAGTCTGAAACAATGGCCCAGTACAACAGCACAAAACGTAAAGTCTTCTTTTCTCCTGTTCTCTTTCCCAGTATGAAGTAATTTTTCTTTCAATGGTAACCTCTGGCTGGGCCTGGGCCCGGGCCCAGGCTCTCCCACTGATGTTCCCCCATTGCTTGACGTGGAGTATCTGAGGTCTGTTGTTTCTTCTTTCCTCTCCTCCCCCGCCTAAAAAGTGAAACTCACAAGGACCCCTTAAACACCAGTTGGGTGAGAACAGGGGCTGAAAATCCCAGGAGATTAATATTTATCCCTTGCCAGTACACAGTATAGTATCTGCTGAAGGTTTATTATTTATGAATGCACAAACAACCAGGTAAATAAATAAACTAAGGGTGGGTGCCAGTTAAGTTGGTCTTGATGCTTCAGAGGCTCTCCATACAGGGTTCATTAAACTGTTGAGCTTTACAAGAATTCCCAATCACGGATAAAGACTCTCACCTTGACCACACTTTTGTTAGGGCCCTTGAGCCCTCTTCTCTACCAGGCCTCAATCTGGGGCTTTTAGCAAGAATCCTGCTAAGTCAATTGAAAGAGAACCCACCTTTGATATCTGACCATGCTGGCCCGCCTATAGCAAGAATCTCCCTATTCCCGTTATCTTCCCTTAGAAAGTCCCCATCCCCTCACCCCTCACTCTGCTCCTTGGTTGTAAATCCCCAGCTGTCTTCACTGATTCAGAGTTGAGCCAGATCTCTCCCCTCCACAGCCCTGAGTAAAATCTTCCCACTGTTTGAACAAATGTCAGAATTTTAACACTGGCACCTCAAAGAAAGCCTACAGCCATTACGTACTTTAGAATTTCTAGGAATAGATGTCTAGACTCAGGGTGCCCTGGAGGATATCTCAGAACAGTCTGGCCATGACCACTGGTGCCAGCAGATGTCACAGGGGAGCTAGGAGAATGACAGGCAGAGTTCTGTTGATAAAAGAAGTAGTTCCAGAATAAAATGCAATAGTCCAGATTCTAACTGCCACTTAGTAACAGTGAAACTGAATTCTTAAGCATATTACTTTCATTTTCCTTAACTGCAAATGAGGGTCATAAGATCTACCTCATACATTGTTGTGGTACTATTTTATTTATAATTATACTATAAATTTGTTTATCAAACATATTTATCAACTGCTTAAAATTTAGGAAAATCAGCCCAACATGTCAAAATTCTTAAATTATCAAAAAATTTAAAACAAAGACAAATTTCAGTAAGGTTTTATTCTATTTAAAATTTTTATAAGCTAGATTACTTTTTAATATTGGGAAATATATTAATTTGTAAAAAAAATTCTGATCAAAAAATTAACCATGTTTTTGCAGAAAATTCAGAAAAAGGAAAATATTTTTCAACATTTTACATATTTCTAGCCTTTTTCTACTATTCACTGCTTCTAAAACTGAGATCATACTTTTATAATCTGTTTTCGTGACTGATTTGTTATAAATACATTCCCAACTCATGTTGTTACTATTCTCCGAGTGTCATATATAACAGATGCACCATATGGACATGAGTTCTTAACTCCACTGGAGAACACCTGGGTTATTTCTGATACTGCATGCCGTAACTAAGAATATGAAATGCATCCTTGTATATAAATCGTTGAGATCTCTGATCATTTCCTTAATATCTTAGACAAGAAGCTGCTGAGTCACAGCACAGGCGCATGGGTAGTTGTTCTCCAGCAGCGCTGTATCCAGAGTAGACCCACCTGTAACTCATGAATATTCAGTTCTCTTCAACAATACCAGGTAATTTTATTTGAAAATAAATTTGGCTTACTCATTCAGCAAGCACCTTTATGTCGGGCATTGGAGTAGACACTGAGCTATGAACAAGACAGATGAGGTCCCTGCCCTCCAGCAGGCAACCGTCTCTTGGACACAAGTATAGGGCAGAGAAGGTAAGAGCACTGGGGAACTTTCAGCAGGGAAAGCCAACCTCCCTTTGGGCTCTAAGACAATCCCCTGAGGAAAGGGTATTCAAGGCAAGGCCTGAAGACAGGCAGGTGTGGCCAGAGGGAGGCTTGCGCAACTAGGAGGAAATGCTTTAGATGTCCTTAAGGTATCTTTTTTCCAATTATTAGGTGCCTAAAACATTTGCTCCATTAAGTAGTTTTACTTGCAATTGTATTCATAAATTTGTTCATCAAATGTAGAAATGAAAAAAACAAACCTTCAGTGTGTCTAGAACCTACTTTAAGAGAAGATGAAGAGACAGAGATACTGCTGGCGGGGCTGGGGCCCGATGAGTGAAGGACCTGGCAAACCGCGCTAAAACATCTACACTTAATCCGAAGGGAAATGGGATGTCACTCAAGACTCAATCAAGCCTATTTCAGAAACACTGCTCTGCCTATGTTGTGGGGATGGGTGGGGGCAGGCAAGAGTGGAGGCAGACGGTCCATCGTGAACCAGTTGTTATGGCTGTTCAGCATCCACTCTCCCTCCCTATTCTGGGAGAATCCCAGCGCTAGAGGGATGCACGGCTACTTCCTATTGCAGAAGAAAAAGAAGGGCAGAGAGACCCTCTTCTATACCCCACAGACACACTAAAGATGTGAGATCTAAACTCCACCAAATTCCCACATTCATTCATAAATACTCATTCAGGATTTTCTGTGCTCCAAGGCCTGTGTTAGCAGCTGTAGATACAGCAATGAATAAGACAAGTCCCCAGCTAAGACCATGAACACTGAGGAAGGCGGCAAATAAAGACTCGGAGTCCTCCGAGAAGCAGAGCTTTGAGTGGGGGCTGTAACACATATATCAAAATGCACCAACTGTCTAAGTGTGTGCAGTCTACTCCAAAAGCCCCATGGCAGCCCCTCTAGTCCCACTGGCTGGGATTAGAGCACATCAACAGTTTTGTGCAGCCTCTTTTGTCAGACACGTTCCAGCAGCAAAGAAGGAAGGAGTAGCTTTGTGGGGGCAGCAAACTTTGTGCCAGGTGAAGTCACCTGCCTGAAGCCACAAGCAATAATTAACAAGGAGGCCAGGATTTGCATCTGCCTGACTCCACAGGCAGGCTTCCTCTCACTAGGCCATAACCCTCACTCAGCACTGTTGTAGGTTAGTGATCTGGCCACTGCTGTGTGCTGCCAGTGAGGAAAAGGCCTCACCACATAGCCACCCTATCAGATGTGTCCTTACCTGAGATCTCCCCTTCTCACGTTATTCCCAGTCACTAGTCTATGGGTGGGCCCTAAGAGGAGGACTGGGAATAAAGAAGTCTCTGGCTTTTCACAGCAACCCAGAACTCGGATGCCCTTGGCCTTTCCTACCCACACTGTGCTCTATAAAACCCCTTAGAAGCTGATGCAGCATCAACAACTTATTCACAAGACACTTAATTAGGCTCTTATTACCATCTACAGACTACTTTTCTAATCAGTTCTAACAATTAGCTCCTAAACCATAGCAGAGAAAAATATAGAAGTGCAACTTTGGACAGGAAAACTGACAGCAGTTAGAAGTGCTAACAGCTGACCCAAGGCAAGAATCTGACAGAAAACTTTAAAAAGTGGAAAGATGTGCCTGGCGCGGTGGCTCACACCTGTAATCCCAGCACTTTGGGAGGCCGAGGCCAGCCTGAGCAACATGAGGTCAGGATCACCTGAGGTTGGGAGTTCAAGACCAGCCCGAGCAACATGGAGAAACCTGGTCTCTACTAAAAATACGGAATTAGCCAGACGTGGTGGCACATGACTGTAATAATCCCAGTTACTCGGGAGGCTGAGGCAGGAGAATAGCTTGAACCCAGGAGGCGGAGGTTGCGGTGAGCCAAGATGGCACCATTTCAATCCAGCCAGGGTAACAAGCGAAACTCCGTCTCAAAAAACAAACAGGGGGAAAGATGCAGAAAACTCCCACAGGAAATAGCTGTATATTCCTCAAGAACCCGAACAGTACTACTGTTCACATCACAACATAACAAATTATATTTAAAATGGTCACTTGAGAAAATTGAGGAAAGTTTACATACAGTCAGCACATTCTATTTAAGAACATAGAGGGCTGGGCACGGTGGCTCATGCCTTTAATCCCAGCACTTGGGGAAGTGAAGGCGGGTGGATCACAAGGTCAGGAGTTCAAGACCAGCCTGGCCAAGACGGTGAAACACCGTTTCTACTAAAAATACAAAAATTAGCCAGGTGCAGTGGTGGGTGCCTATACTCCCAGCTACTCAGGTGGCTGAGGCAGGAGAATTGCTTGAATCCGGGAGGCAGAGGTTGCAGCGAGCCGAGATCATGCCACTGCACTCCAGCCTGGGTGACAGAGTAAGACTCCGTCTCAAAAAAAAAGAGAACATAGAGAAATGATATACTGTAGAGAGATTTCCATCCTAAATGGGATATTTAGGTGCTTAATGGGCAAATACCTAATCTAGCCAGAAAATTCCTCTGCTGTTCAAAAAGTTAATATCCTGTTGTCATTGTTAGCCATGGTATTATTGTAAATGACTTTATAATACTTTGCACGAATCCATATTGAATTATTTGGACTAAAGTCCTAACAGGAACAGTATTAACACTTCCCACTTTTACAGAACCTAGTGTGTAGACAGATACAGATGTGCACAGATACATATTAATACATGGATACACCAAAGGATATAATTTGGTAAGAGCTGACTAAAATAGCTTACTCTTTATTAATATTTGTTTATAAGGAAAACAGTACTCAACAGCTGGCTTTTTTTGGCTAGTGGAGGCCCTGATTTACTGTACAGCTGAAGACGAATCATTTAACCTTTCTGCATATCACTGATTTCCTTATTTGTAAAACTAAGATAATTAATTCTCATATTAGGGAGATTTAAAACTACTACTAAAAATAGTACTAGAAATACCTTATATTTGCATAAACTCTTATGTTTTAAATCTGAAGATTTTCCAAGAGAACACAAATCAAAGTTATTTATACCCACTATAAAGCTCTGTAAAAATCACTGGTGGCATTTTTAAAGCAATAAATCAAAACTTGCAATAAATTCCTGTGTGAATTTGCATAGTGTGTAACCCTAGTTTCCATGGAGTTGAGAGTTGCTTTTATGATTTCAATTAAGTGGACTATCCTTCTTGGCATCAACCTTTTCTTAAAGGGGGTGGCAACCGAGCAGTGAAATAAATCTAACAATACAGGCATTTAAGCTTGCAACAAAGAAGTTACAAAGATCCTGCCCAACATGCTGAGTTACTAAGCTCTGACATCTCCCTCCTGACACTAGAGCTAAATAAAGTCAGGTTATGGCAGGAACTTGATCAGTTCCATTCATTCACATATTTTTCTCCCTGCCTAAATAAAAAGCACACACTAGAAGGGGAAGGAGTAGGAGGTGGGGAAGCAGTAGGAGGTGGGGAAGGAGTAGGAGGCGCGGAAGGGAAGGTGTCTGAAGGACAAAAATGCAAATATCAAGGTGGGATATAACAAACAGTTTTGTAGGGATCTAAGTTGTGAAAGACTTGAAACATACCATTTGGGAACCCTCTTTTCAAAAAAGAATACAAATTATAAATACAAGATCTCTGAAGTCCCAGTTCTTAGGTAGGGCCCATGCAAATGGGAAGGGAAGGGAAGGTGTCTGAAGGACAAAAATGCAAATATCAAGGTGGGATATAACAAACAGTTTTGCAGGGATCTAAGTTGTGAAAGACTTGAAACATACCATTTGGGAACCCTCTTTTCAAAAAAGAATACAAATTATAAACACAAGATCTCTGAGGTCCCAGTTCTTGGGTAGGGCCCATGCAAATGATAGACCCAGAAACCTGAACTTCATTAGCTTTATAGTAAATCTATCCCATAAATGATATCCAGATTCAAGTTCATGGATGGGGTAGAACCTCAGAATGCTAAAAACTACATTACCACAGATGTCACCTACTGTAGTTTTCTCAGTGGGCCACAAGTGATCAGATTTCAATGTCTGGAAAATTAGGTGGTTAGAAATTAAACAAAACAACCGGGAGGTAAGGTCAAGGTAGTCACAAAATGGGGTATGTGGGGGGGTGTGCGTGTGTATGAAGATGAGCAGTGAGAACCCTGAACCAGCTATGGTGTTGGTGTTTTTCAGGAATACAATGGTAAGAAGGCTCAATCAGAGTTCCAAAACAAAAGGAATGGTAAAGTCAGGGGAAAACCCCACTACTGATGGAGCTGGGAGACGGCAGAAATAGGATGATGAAGACATCAGAACACAGTGTGTGTGTGAAGGCTGTAGCGGCAGAGGGTGGCTCCTAACAGCAAAGTCCAAAGATGGGCAGGTCAAAGAGCCTACGTGGAGGGGAGGCCAGAGACAGGTCAAAAACAAAGGCATGACCCTAGACATGGAGGAACCTGGGAGTAAAGCTGCGGATAAGATGCTCTCACATATTTGGGAGACGGTGGTTAGCACGCTGCTGCTCCAGACATGGTCCCCATTCTGGGATTTTCCCTCTCTGCACTTCTCTACTCAAGGGCTCAAGCAATCAGAAAGCCCACCCTCTCATTTCTTTACCTCCAGGTTCTCTCCACTACCATTTTGGGGTTTCCGGTTCCTGAACGACTACGAAAGCCTATTGTCTGTCTGCAGCCACCCTGACCTCCAACCCTGTATCCACCAGACTTAATCTCTTTAATGCTAAGATATGATCACATCACTTCCTTGCCCCACATTCTCTCTAGCTTCCTTCCTGCCATTCCCCACCCCTAACCAACGTTGCTTGTCTCACAAATGCTCAACTCCCAGTTCCCCGGAAGATGTCAGACTGTCTGAAACCTTCATATCTTAAACATTCATGTTCTTACTTCCAGGAATAGGCTCTCAGCCCTCGTTCACCTCGCAACTCCTACTTACTCAAAACTGCTCAATTCCCCCTTCATGGAAACCTCCTGGCCCCTCCTGGCCAACTCACCCTCTAAGGTAACCTTTTCCTTCTGCATTGTGGGATCTGCTTGACGATCAGCGTTATCCCACTGGTCTGCACACTCCTTGCTGGCAGGGAACGCTGTCTTTCCACAAGGAGCTGGGCCCCTGACTCAGGGAGGGCCCACACATGAGAGAAAAGTGTTCAGAGATCAGAGAACGTCTTTCTAGAGACGACCAGAAAAGTCGTGCAGCTATGAATTGCAGATCTGACCCAAAAATGACACATAGGAGCAGAACACACAGCTTAAGGGAGGGAGTCGGGGTCAGAGATGACCTCCAGATGGAGCAGGCAAGGCGATGACGGGGACTACGGCCCGGCGGGACGGCCCTGCTCAGGGACCGGGATGACGACGGGCCCGGCAGCGGAGACGCGAAAATCCCATGACGTCGCAGCCGCGGTGACAAGGACAGAGGCACGGCCAGGACGGCATCCGGGAGCGGGCAGAGGCCCAGGGGCTGGACGCGCACGAGGGTCGGACACGGGTAACAGATGGTCACGCAAGCCGGGAGAGGCCTGGACGGCGCGCCGGGGCCCCCGGGCCCGGCCCTACCTAGAGATACGCCAGCACCAGCCGCAGACGCGCCCGCTACACCCAGGCCCAGCCGCCTCAACCAGCGCCACCGCCGCCTCGCTGACTTCCGCTTCCGCTCAAGCAGCTTCCGCTCGGGACCCGGCGCGGCTCACAGGGGCGGGGCCTGCGTCCCCGCAGCGAGAGTGAGGCGCGCAGGCGTCGTGGGTGGGGGAGGGGAAGGGGCGCGCAGGCGCCGGCGGAGAGAGACGCGTCGGCCCGTCGCCACGGCAACCGCGCGGGTGCTCATGGGCCTCGGATCGCGCAGTCCCGTCGCTGCCCGGGCGGGCGCCGCCCTTGAACCTCTTTGTTCGTACACTGTTCTGCGGTCAGGACGGTGTCTCGGCCCTGGATGCCGGTCTTTGTCCTGCCGCAGGCACGAAGGACCGCTGGCTCCCGGGGCCTCAGGCTGCAGTTGTGCGAGCGCGGCCCCGGCGGGCGGCCCTCAGGCCGGGAGCCCGGGCTGGGCCGGAAACGGGGACGGCAGGGGGCTCATGCCCTCTGGACCCGCCGCGGCGCCTGGGGAGGGAGCGGGGACGTCCTGGCGTGCGACCCTCGCCTCCATTTCTGGACGGCCTGGCCCCAGTCAGCGCTGAGCACTCCTCGGCTGGGTGTTCAGACTGCCATTGTCTCTCTGAACTGTTGTTCAGCTAAAGGTGGTTTCGGGCAGGTTTGCCAGCCCGGAATTAGGTGGGAGAGAATTCCAGGGGGAGAGGGGAAGGGCAGAGGCGATGGCGGTGAGGGAGCTGGGGGCTTCCGAGGCATTCCAGTGGCTCCTGTGGATACCTGGTGGCGGGGACAGGAACAGGTGCCATCTGATCATGCGGGTCTCTGTCCTAATGTTGAGTTTGGACTCTGCAGTCCACAATCTCAGCCTTTTTAATGCAGAGGCTCTAAGATGGCTAAACTCACCTTCAGGACACGCTCCGTTGGGCTAGGAGATCAGGTGGGCCTCGAGTGAGGCGCACCTCCACCCCTCTAGCTTCAGTTCCACCCTTTTCTCTACAACCGAGCAAACATTTTGGCAGCCGTGTGTGAGTGACAACCTTGAAATCTGATTTGTTTTTCTGAAAAGTAAGTTATTGACAAATGTCCATTTTTAATAATACCAAATTTTTAAAGACGTACCTCCAAACCTATCCTTACACACAGTATGTCTCAGGAGGGCTGCTATAAGCCCTGGTGAGCGAATGAGTCTTCCATCAGGGAAATAAAATGGTCAAATATTGTTCCAGGAAAAACGTTCTGTTGATTTTCTTCAGAATCTTTGGCAAAGCACTTGATCAGGTACTCAGAAAACATTACCAAATTAAAGTGGCACCACGTATGCATTAAAGGATCTGGCACGGAATCTCCAGCATACAAGGCTTAGGTTTCCTGATGGGCTTTCTTGAAGTAAAAACAAATTGTGTTCAGCACCTATTGCTCATTAGTGCTGTGGGGTTACACCAAGAAGTATGTGAAATGGCTTCGAGTCTTAAAGAGTGCTTATTGTTGTTGGGGACATAAATTAACATACTTTAAATACCAGGCAACAAGTGAAATATACTGTAAGGAGTAAGGGTTGTAATGTTTGTGTCCCTGCAAAAAAATCATAGGTTGAAATTAATCCCAGCTTGATGGTCTCTGGAGGTGGGTCCTTTGGGAAGTGAATAAATCATGAGGGTGGAGCCTCATGAATAGGAATAGTGCCATAATGAGGTCAGAGAGCTCTCTTGCCCTCTTTCCATCATGGGAGGACACAATGAGAAGACGGCCTGCAACCCAGAAGAGAGGCCTCACCAGAACCTAACCATGCTGGTTCCTGATCTGAGACCTCTGCCTCCAGAGCTTTGCTGTAGCAGTCTGAAGAGTCTAAGACAGGGATGAAAAGGCTTCAAGGAGCAAATGTGTGAACTGAGCCTGGAAGGAGAAGTAGGATCTGAGAAAGGGTTAGAAGAGGAAGGACTCCAAGCAGAAGGAGGAAACCTAGGAAAGAGACTGAGGGAAAATTCGGGAGACCAAACTCTCACGTAAAGGAGGCTCATGCTGAGGGGAGCAGGAAGCAGAGCTGGACTGGGGAGGCCGTGGAAGCCAGGTAGAGCAGGGGGCCCCACCAGGTGACCAGTGGTCATCGGCCTCCCAGACGGATTCAATGGTATTGCTCAGAAGATGGAACAAAAAAAAAAAAAAAAAGAGAGAGAAAACACAAATGTGACATCTGAAAAACAGGAACAAAAGAGAAAAATAGAGAAAATGAAGAGAAGGAAAAACTTCCCAGGTCTAGAAGATATATTCTCATATTCAAAAGGCTCAGCAGGTGCCCAGCACCACAAACCTAGAAAGACCAACACCAAGGTATGTTGCCACAACATTCAGAACACCAATGATAAAAGATCTTAAAGAGTTTCCTGAAGGAAAAATGAAAAGGTCACATTTAAAAGACTGGAAATCAGAATGGCATGGAAATTCTCCACAGAATCCTAGGAAGCTGGAATACAGAGGGGCATTAACTTCAAAATCCTGAAGAAAATAATTCTAACATAGACTTCAACTCTCACTGTATTAGCTGTTTGTAGGTAGGACGTAGATATTTTCAGATATCCTTATCTCCGAAAGCTACTGGAGGATATTCTTATACAAAATTAAGAAATAAGAAAGAGTATAATATTTAGGACCTGGAAAACAGGAAGTCCCAGCTTAGGAGAGAGGAGATGGGAAGTACCAGGACTGAAGCTAGGACTTCTGCAATAGGGGATAGAGGCCTCTAGGAGACATGTCTCCAGAAGGAAGTGAATCCCATGGAATGCCTGATATGGGTGAATATCTT
Organism: Cacajao melanocephalus; assembly: GCA_963573385.1. Lineage (NCBI taxonomy): Eukaryota > Metazoa > Chordata > Mammalia > Primates > Pitheciidae > Cacajao > Cacajao melanocephalus. The sequence continues at coordinate 22,110 of CAUYLG010030101.1, forward strand.
AAAAGGGGATATTCAGAGTTCGATGATGATGATAAGTAATAGCTAGATAGGAACGTGAGGCTGGGTATGGTGGCTTATGTAATTCCAGTACTTTGGGAGGCCGGGGTGGGCGGATCATGAGGTCAGGAGTTTGAGACCAGCCTGGTCAATGTAGTGAAACCCCATCTCTACTAAATATACAAAAAATTAGCCGGGTATGGCGGCAGGCATCTGTAATCTCAGATACTCCAGAGGCTGAGGCAGGAGAGTCACTTGAACCTGGGAGGCAGAGATTGCAGTGAGCCAAGATTATGCCATTGCACTCTAGCCTGGGCGACAGTGTGAGACTCCATCTCCAAAAAAAAAAAAAAGTGAATGAGGAAATGAATGAGGCCGTTATTGAATCTAGTCAAAATAATGTACAAAAAGGCATCACAGCATGTGTCTTGGTTGTGACTAAATATGTGATTATAACGATAATGACTGAATGGTAGTTTAATACAAAGGGATGTTATAACTTTTCAAAAAAGGGAGGTGATCTTATGTGTGTTTATGTAAGTGTGTGTGAGTCTAGGAAGTGAGGGTGGGAGAGTTAAATCATTGTCTTCTAGAGTTAGGAAGTCCATGGACTACACACACAACCAAAAAGTAAGGACAGAATATTAAATAATCTTTCTTAGAAAATATGAGTCTAAGACCAGGCATAGTGGCTCATGCCCATAATCTCAGCACTTTGGGAGGCCAAGGTGAGAGGACTGTGTGAGCCCAGGAGTTGGAGACCACCCTGGGCAACATAGTGAGACCTCATCCCTACAGAAAATTTTTTAAAATTGGCCAGGCGTGGTGGCATGCACCTGTAGTCCCAGCTACGTAGGAGGCTGAGGTGGAAGGATCATGTGAGCCCTGAAGCTTAAGGCTGCAGTGAGCTGGGATTGTGCCACTGCACTCTAGCCTGGGTGACAGAGTAGGACCCTGTCTCACATATACACACACAAAAGTAAATTCTCTCACATACAAAAGAATTTAAGAGATAAATGTAAAAGAAGGAATTGGGAGTGGGAGTGTGTGGTGTGGGCAACTACTAATTTTGTTACAAATCTAGAAATACCATTTGAATTTTAAAATTATACATATTTTATATAAGGAAAAAATTTTAAGTTTTCAAAAGTTATTTGCTAGTACAAGTGGTAGTAAGTGGCACGACTGTCACACATTTGTCCAATCTGTCTAAATTCTCAAGCTTTAAAAAATTGTTATGACTACAATACACTATAATGAAGGGCAGGAAAAGTCAAAGATTACTTCAACGTCTCTTTCCTGGGAAACTAGAAGAAAAGTTGCAGAAATCAGTGTAACAGGAGCAAGAAGAATTACATAGGATTATCCACATCCTGCTTCATAGCTTAGGCAAGCACTTCCCTGTGCTCTGCTGTGCACAGCCAGTTTATCAGTGTGGGAAAGAATCTGAAAATGGGATGGAGGTTTACATAAAAGAGAAACAGAGGAAAAGAAAGGGAAATACAAAAAAAAAAATGTAGGATGAATTTGGGCGTTAATGCAGAGGAAAAAGCAACAGTGAGAGACATCACATCAGCTTTGTGAGAGAGAAACCCAGAAAATGAATGGCAGGGGCATCTGAGACAGGTTTCTCTTGGTAACAAGTTGACCCTTTAAATAGATTGCAAGATGTATTTGCAGTTTTACTTGTGTTTGGATGCTGAACTAAATTTCTTTGAATACAACAACCACATGGGCTCAAGATTTTATGTGGGTAATGATATAGTTGACTGTGTCCCCACCCAAATCTCATCTTGAACTGTAGTTCCTATAATCCCCACATGTTGTGGGAAGTACCTGGTGGGAGTAATTTAATCATGGGAGTGGTTACCTCCATGCTGTTCTCTTGATAGTGACTGAGTTCTCATGAGACCTGATGGTTTTATAATGGGCTTTCCCCCTGCTTCACTCAGCATTTCTCCTTGCTGCTGCCATGTGAAGAAGGACATGTTTGCTTCCCCGTCCGACATGATTGTAAGTTTCCTGAGTCCTCCCTAACCATGCTGAACTGTGACTCCATTAAACCTCTTTAGTTCATAAATTACCCAGTCTCAGGTATGTCTTTATTAGCAGTGTGAGAATGGACTAATGCAGCAAATTGGTGCCAGGTAATGAGGTGCTGATGTAAAGATACCTGAAAACGTAGACTGACTTTGGAATGGGGTAACAGGCACAGGCTGCAACAGTTTGGAGGGATCAGAAGAAGATAGGAAAATGTGGGAAAGTTTGGAAGTTCCTAGAGACTTGGAAGGCTCAGAAGATAGGAAGATGTGGGAAAGTTTGGAACTTCTTAGAGACTTGTTGAATGGCTTTGATCAAAATGCTGACAGTGACCTGGACAACGAAGTCCAGGCTGAGAGGGTCTCAGATTGAGGTGACGAACTTGCTGGGAACTGGAGTAAAGGTCACTCTTGCTATGCTTTAGCAAAGAGAACAGCATTTCGTTCTTGCCCTAGAGAGCTGTGGAACTTTGCACTTTAGAGAGATGATTTAGGGTATCTGGTGGAAGAAATTTCTAAGCAGCAAAGAATTCAAGAGGAAGCAGAGCATAAAAGTTTGAAAAATGTGCAGGTTGGTAATGCAGTAGAAAAGAAAAACCCATTTTCTGGGGAGAAGTTCAAGTTGGCAACAGAAATTTGCATAAGTTACAAGGAACCGAATATTAATCACTAAGACAGTGGGGAAAATGTCTCCAGGGTATGTCAGAGACCTTCATGGAAGCCCCTCCCATTACACATCTAGAGGCCTAGGAGGGAAAAATGGTTTCCTAGGCAGGGCCCAGGGCCCCCATTTCTGTGTGCAGCCTAGGAACTTGGTGCCCTGTGTCCCAGCTGCTCTAGCCATGGTTAAAAGGGGCCAACGTACGTATCAGGCTGTGGCTTCAGAGGGTGCAAGTGCCAAGCCTTGGCAGATTCCATGTGGTATTGGTCCTGCAGGTGCACAGAAGACAAGAATAGGGGTTTTGGAACCTCCATCTCGATTTCAGAGGATGTATGGAAATGCCTGGATGTCCATGCAGAAGTTGCTGCAGGGGCAGAGCCCTCATGGAGAATCTCTGCTAGGGCAGTGTGGAAAGGAAATGTGGGGTCAGATCCCTGACATTGAGTCCCCACTGGTGTACCATCTAATGGAGCTGTGAGAAAAGGGCTGCTGGCCTCCAGAACCCATAATGTTAGATCCACCAACAGCTTGCACAGTGCACCTGGAAAAGCTGCAGACACTCTGTGCCAGCCCATGAAGGCCGCCAGGAGGGGGACTGTACCCTGCAAAGCCACAGAGGCGGAGCTGCCCAAGGCTGTGGGAGCCCACCTCTTGCATCAGCGTGACCTGGCTGTGAAACATGGAGTCAAAGGATATCATTTTGAATCTTTTTTTTTTTTTTTTTTTTGCAGTTCTGTATCATTTTGAATGTTTAAGGTTTAATGACTGCCCTATTGGATTTTGGACTTGCATGGGGCCTGTGGCCCCTTTAATCTGGCCAATTTCTCCTATTTGGAATGGGTGTATTTACCTAACGCCTGTACCCCATTGTATCTAGGAAGTAACCAACTTGCTTGTGATTTTGTAGGCTTATAGGTGGAAGGGACTTGCTTTGTTTCAGGTAACACTTTGGACTTGGACTTTCGAGTTAATGCTGGAATGAGTTAAGACTTTGGGGGACTGTTGGGAAGGTGTAATTGGGTTTTGAAATGTGAGGACATGAGATTTTGGAGGGACCAGGAGTGGAATTATATGGTTTGGCTCTATCCCCATCCAAATCTCCTCTTGAACTCTAGTTCCCATAATCCCTACATGTTGTGGCAGGGAGTTTCTGGGACGTAATTGCATCATGGTGACGAATTCCCTCATGCTGTTCTGGTGATAGTGAGTGAGTTCTCATGAGACCCGATGGTTTTATAACGGGCTTTTCTCCTCCTTCGCTCTGCACTTCTCCTTGTTGCTGCCGTATGAAGAAAGATGTGTTTACTTCCCCTTCTGTCATGATTGTAAGTTTCCTGAGGGCTCCCCAAGCCATGCTGAACTGTGAGTCAATTAAACCTCTTTCCTTTATAAATTACACAGTCTCGAGTATGTCCTCATTAGCAGCATGAGAACAGACCAATATAGGTAAAATTGACCATCCAATTAGGAAAGACAAAAAGCCAAAACCATGAAAATATACTGATTTCTACATGGGCAATGCACATTAAATGCTGCTGAAATGTTTTACTGCTGATAAAAGGTATCATATAGAAATAAAATGTTCCTCTTCTTCTAATGATCATTGCAACGCTGAAGATGTGTGGTACTGCTGCAGACATCACGAAGCTGGAGATGGAGTGACCCACAGGCCATGGATGGCAGAGCAGAGACACAGAGAGCGCTTGGGCCTTGGCGTGGCAGAGCCACTACATCAGCCAGCACTCAAACCACGTTCTTTCCTGATTGTAAGAGACAGTATCTTCTTTATACACAGTCAGATAGTGAATCAGCATGTCCTGATTACATCCAAACATCCAAAGGTTACACCCAAAAGTATCCTGTTCCAGCTTCCATCCAAGAAGGAATAATTCCTACAGAACGGGTCCTCCCACTTTAAAGAATTAGAAAACTGGACAAAAATACAAAATTACTGTTTTCAGACAACAGACAATGGGAAGTAAAGGATGGAGAATCTTGAAAGGAGGAAAATAAATGAGGTGAGCCCACTGGCTGCCCCATCTCTGCCTAGAGCAGGGGAATATCAATGAAACAAAAGACTGGTTCTTCGATAAGACTGATACAACAGATAAGCCTATAATACTCTGATCACAGCCTCTCAAGAAGAGAGAAGACACAGATTGCGCATCCTAGCAATGGAAGACAGTATCGCCACAGAAACAATCTGCAGTTAAGGAATAAAAGAACCTTTGAACAACTTTAGGTAAGAAATTCCTTGAACCATGCAAATCACCAAACCTGACCAAAGAAGTAGAAACGATGAGTAAACCTATATTTATTAAGGAAGTTGAATTTAGTTAACAAAACAAAACAAACTTTTCCACAAAGAAAAGGCCAAGTGCTGATAGCCTGACTGGTGAATTCTACCAAACTTTTAAGGAAGAGATAGTAATCCTAACAAACTTTCAGAAAATGGAAAAGCAGGAAAGTATAATTCACCTGGTGGCAGAGACAGGTCGGCTTCCCCTTTGGGTCCTCAGCCCCTGTGTGAGTCAGGAGTGAGTGAACAAGCCAGTGAGGAAATGAGGTGGCCTTCCACTTCCTGCATCTCTGGCCCTAGCACACCCACTCTAAGTCAGTGTGGGTTCCCTTCTGCCTGGAGAGTGGTTGGCTCCTTGGTGCCCAGATGCCTGAGCTCTAGCCACGGAGAAATGAGTGACGGCTGGCAGGTGGTGTTCCTTTCTAATACTCAGTGCCTGAGACCTTGGCAACCTGCAAACAGCCTCACATTTTGCCTCAATCAGCTTACTAACAGGAATAGGAACAGTCTCAACTATCAGAAAAGCAAATCACAGTTTGTGATCGTTCCTTAAAAAATTCAGACTCACCAACTAGACTCCTACTGATCCCCCAATGAATAGATTTTGAAGGCACTGTATGATCATGAGTTATTAGCGATCATGACTGACAAATATGCCACCCCAGTTCCCATTTTCCTAAAAGGAAAAAAAAAATGCATCTTGAAAACAAATCTTGATGGTGACCCAGAACTATCCCTGTTCCGTTTCCTCATTGGTGGTGGTGGAGGGAAGGAACAGGAATTACAATGACAAGAAGAAAGGAAACCGTTGAAAGAAAGGAATGCAATGATAAAAACTGTTTTACATTCTGAGATTAGGAAATATGTTAATTTGAAAGTGAGAAAATACTTGCCTAAATTTTGTTCCTTCTTTTTTTCGCTCTGATACTTGGATACTTGGGCTGTTTATTGGGGTCCCTTTCTCTCCAGCCCATTTATTGGAGCAGGGCTTTGCAAAGCCGGTCTCCTAGCAGCCGAATGCAGAAGGCCCATTCATATTACAATGGAGGGAAAGGAAAGAAAGAGCGTGGTTTGTTTAAACTGCCTCTGTCTTCATTCACAGCCTGATGTCCGTGGGCATTGTGAGTCAACAATGGCACTAAAGGACTCATTGTGGCCAAAAACAAATCAAAATAAAATAAGGGATGCTAAGATAAAAGAGTCGTGCAACAAAATTGCTTAAAAAACCTAAGTCTTACATCTGAGATTTATGTTACCTTTTGGCTGTGTGGCCTATTGACCGGTATTTATAACAACGGCTAGAGTTTAATAAACAAAAAGATAAATGGGAACGTTACCTACATTTTTAAAGGCCTTACATAGAAGGGGTGGGTGTGCTGGGTTGCTTTGGAAGCTGTTTAATAATTATTGTTCTTTGTTTGCACAACATTTGGGGAGCCACACTCCGCACTTCGTGTTTATTTTCCATCTGATAAACATGCCCTCCCTATGCCCATGTGGGCCAGCAGCTCCCCAGCACGGGCCCCAACCTCCACCCTGCCTGAACCAACATTAGAGGTTGCAATAACCCACGCCCAGTGCAGCAGGCAACAGGTGGAAAGCTGAATAACTTCACACGTTTTTTTTTGGGGGGGGGGCAGCAGGGTGGGCGGGAGGAAAGGCTTTGGGAGCCGATTTAAGGATTAGATCAGATGTTATTGCCAGTGAAAAATTAAACAGCCCGGTGCTCTGGGGAGTACAGATTAATATATTTAGTGACTCTGTGCACACAAAGGCCGCTCATTGTGGCCACGTCTGAATGCCTGTGAATGGGATGGAACGCACGCAGCCGGTCACCGCAGGTGCCCACATCTGTTCTCCCCGGCAGATGCTCACAGAAAGGGAGGCGGGGGGCGGCGGGGAAGGACGGCGCGTTCGAAAGCTTCCACGGCCGCGTTCCCCCGGGCTCCCCCGGAGCAGCCTGGGGGGACGCGGGGTCCCGCCGGGACATTCGTGGGAGGACGGAGCCGCACGCGCCCGCGGCCAACCAACCCTGCACCTGGAGAGGCCCAGGGGCCACCCAGAGGCGTGTCAGTCCCTGCGGGTGCGCGACACGTTTCTGAGGTTATTGTTTGCGAGCCTCTGAGCGCTGGGCCTTGAAGCCCCTGCGCGCCCCCGCTCCCGGCCCGTAGAGCCAGCGTGGGTGATTGACAGGCCGCCCTGGGAACCAGCAGGGACAGGTGCCGCGACCTCCCTGGAGTGGGCACGGCCCGTCGCCCCTCGCCCCTTTCAGCGCCTTTTCTTCTCCATTCACTTTTTTACAAAGTCACAGGCTGCGATTTCCAGGTGTGACGCCTCGACCTCCAGGATGGAGCCGGAAAGGAGCCGCCGCGCGGAGGCGGAGGGGGCGGCCGCAGGGGGCCCGCACGGAGGGGCCTGGCCGCGGCAGACGCCCACCCCGCGAGGGCTCCTGCAGCACCTCCTGGCGTCCGGATCCGGGGTCTCAGGCGGCCGCGCTCCTGCGGAACGCGCGGTTTCCGCCAAGAACGCACAGAAGGCACGCCCGGGTCCCGCCCGCCGACCCCGGTCCCCCAGGGTTCCGCGGTTTGCGTCCTCGCCTGCCCTCGGCTCGCACAGTCCCGGGCCGGGCCGGCTGCCCCCGGTGAGGTGGGAATGCGTGCACGAGTCCCGCACGAGGCGGCGGCCGGGCGTGAGGCTGCGTGGGGCCGTCACGACGCCGACTGGGGTCCACTGGGAGGGCCCTGGCGCCGCCCTCTGCCCTCCCAGTGGCCGGGGGTGACCCGCCGCACGTCCCCGCCGCCTCTGCCCTCGCGTGCAGGGCGCCGCACTGGTGCCCCTCCGAATGCTGCCTGGCGCCGCCGCCACCTCCAGGAAGCCCTCCAGAGCGCCCACTCCCCGTCGCGGGTCTCAGCGTCCGGCAGTCATCGAACTGAAAACAGCCCCTTCCCGGGCAACATGGCCTCGACCTAAAGCCCTCCCCACCCCACCCCCCGCGGACCCCGAGTTCCGGATCCCCGCGCCTTCAGTCCCCACAAAGTTCGGAGGGGCAGCGCCGGGGCTCGCACGGGGCGGGCCCGGAGCAGCTGCCGCCGTAATCTGATCCCGGCACAAAGGCGTGCCCGCCGGTGCTCGGCCGCAGGTAAACACGCGCTTTGTCATGGAGATGGGGCGCGGGACAGCCCTGGCAGATGATCCGCGGGTTCCAGGGGCCGGAGCCCTGACGCAGAGGAGGGGGCGGGGGCCGAGGGCCGAGCCGTCGTCTGCGCTGGGGCCGCCAGCTGAGCCACGCTACCCTCCCGTTCTCATGCAAATCAGCACATGCCTTCGCTGCGCGCCGCGGGCCTGGCCTCCGCCCCGGCTCCACGCACGCGAGAGGTGGGCGTCCCGCGCGCCCGCGCCACGGTGCAGACTCCCCCCACCCCCAAACCGCCCCACGAAACGAACCCAGTGGGGCTGGAGCGCGCCTTCCTTTTCCTTGCACGGCCGCCGACCCCAGGAGAAGGGAGAAGGGCGTGTGGCGCCGTGACCCCCTCGCTCAGGGGAAGTCAAGACGCCGGATCCACTCGCCCGGTCTCCAGCCGCGCAGCCTGCGGCCAGCGGGGAGGCTTAGGAGCCGCTGTGGGGCTGATTCCTTCTCCCACTGACTGCTGCGCTCGCGGCCCTGCCGTCGCCCGTCCCCGCGCAGAGCTGCCCGTGCCGGGGGTCGCGCTCCTGGGCGCGGGTGGGCCCGCCGCTCGCTTTGCAAGCGCCGCTGCCTGGGGGCCGCGCGCCTCGCGTGCACGCGGGCGGCGCTCACTTCCTTCCTGCGCGCGCCGGCTTTGGGGGAGCCTCGAAGTCCAAATATAAACCAGCTAGACGCCCCCTCCCTTTTCCGGGCTGTGAAGAAGGATGGCTTCGTGGGCTTGTAAGTCCACGCGCGCGGCGACTGAGTGTCAACACATCTGCGCACTCATCTGGGTGGGCGTGGCTGGGCAGGGGACAAGGCCCAGTGAGTGTGTGGGTGGGCATGGTCTCTGTTCACGCTTCCAAAGACAGCCTTAAGAAGCAAGCAGCAAGGAAGGAACCACGACAGCTCCACGACACAGAGGCTTCGCCCACGGACGCTCTGAGCGCTCCCCGTGGGGCAGCAAGCAGGTCCATTTCTCTGCTACTTTAACTGCTTTCAGAGTCCAAAACTGACGAATGGAGAATGGGCAGAGGGTGGTTGGTGCAGATGTGATACCAATACTAATTAATAAGCATGGTCTACGTCCCCTTCTTCTTCTTTATTTCAAGTAAGCTGGCATGTTTGATCAACACCAGATTTGCTGCCTGGAAGTTTTTTATCTTGTTGTTCTGAACAAGGACCCTAATTCTTCTTAGGAATAAGAGAACCTCTCTGTTGGGTATACAGTATTCAGTTGGTCTGAGAAAACACAAACCCCACTCAAGTCTCCAGACTTGTTTACACAGAAAACTGAACCTGTGGCTGGCCTAGAGTCTGAGCCTATTCTGGTCATTGTTTTGCAATCTGCCCAGGCCCTCCTGCCCCCACCACAGTCACCACCACACACGAACCTGGAGAATGGAACCTTTCTTTGGAAAGCGGGGTTGGAATAGGATTGGGTGACCATGGTATTAGGTCATGCACACGCTGCTGAGGACGGCCACGTTGGAATTTGATAAGAGGATGGCCATAAGCTTTTATTCCCAGGTGGTCTAATAAAACGGTGGGGAGATGATCAGGGTCTCCAGCAAACAGAGAACTCCAGATGTGGTGGCTGTGGCTGCGGCTCTGATTATTACACAGCCCGAGACACTGGAGACACTCGGCCTACGGGGTTGTGCTGCCTGGAAAACAAAACAAAACAAAAACACCACCGCCAGGCAGCAAATTCCTCCTTCCACTTCTGTGTCTGATGTATTGGGTGCCTTCTAAGCCCTAATGAGCCTCACTTTGTACAGTAAATTTGCTGAGACATCAAAAAGTATTTAAAAGAAAGTTTCCTGTTTTTTTCCTAATGAGCAAGGTGAGGATTTATAGTGTGGGGAGGAGGGAATCTGGCAGCCAGGGCCAACACTGAGGCAAGCCTATTTAACATATCCTGGCTTAAGCTCCCTCCTGCATTTGGGGGGTTCAGAGTGCTTAGTTGTGGGAGTATAGAGACATGCAGTTAGGGAGTGAAAAAACGCCATTTGGTTTGGAGCAGATGGCTGGCTAGGGGGCTGACGGCGTCTAAAGGCGTGTCGTCCCCTCCAGCTCGAATCCCTAAGGGCTCCCCTTGTCTTCCCAATCAATGAAAATTAAAGTGCAAAGAAAGGATGAATAGTTGGACCTCGAGTCTCTCCTTTGTTCATCCCAGCTACTGGTGCGCAGGAGTTAAACTACAACAGGCTCCTATAGAAACGCTGAAGTTAAACAGTCTCCCCGTTAGCACAGCTTTTGAAAGAGAGAGGGAGAGAGGAACCAATTTGGGGGTGGGGGGAGAGAAATGGGGGAGAGGAAGAAGGAGGAGAAGGAGGAGAAGGAAGAAGAGGAAGGAGCTGGAGAAGGAGAAAGAGGAGGAGGAGGAGGAAAAAGAAAAAGGAGAAGAACAGGAGGAGGAGGAAGGAGAGGGGGAAGAAGAAAAGGGCTTTCTGCTTGATTTCCCCAATACAGAATCGCGTGGCATAAATTAAGTTGGAAAAGAATGAACGCTTTGGGCAGGATTCTGATGGATTTTACGATGCCTTTCAGTTCCGCTTTGCCGCTGTAATCGAGAAATCTGTGCCATGTCAATTTAACAAATACTTGATGCTTAGGGGGGTTTGTTAAAGATTTGGGGCAAGTCTTTTTTCCCCCAAGGTTTAAGCCCTTGCGCGTGGAACTTTTTATTTCCAGTTTTCTAAACAGGCATTTAAATGAGCCTGTTTTCCACTTCCATTTTCTAATTAAAAGGTTCCTGATATTCCATTTCTTACTGAAATCTATGCTCAGTCTTACAGGCACAGGATTCTGGATTGTGACCTCACATTCTTTTCTTCTTTTACATTTCTTCTGCCCCCAAAACCCTCTCACCTACCCACCCCCACCCCCACCCCCACCCCCTAGCACAGGGAACAGCTCCTGTGCCTTAGGGAAGCAGAGTTCTCAGAAGTCAGCTTTTGGAGGAAACATCAACACAGAGAAAAAAGGATCCTGACACTAGGTGGCAAGATTAAATTAGAATTTGAGCTGGCCCCTCCCTGTGGCGACACAGTGAGCCCCTATAGAGTCCGAAAAGGACAGCCACACTTTTGTGGCTTGCCACCATCATGGGGGTGGCAGCGTCTTTTGAAGCCTCCGTTTGTTCTGAAGCAAACAGTGGGGGGGTTCATGGTGAGGTCCCAGCCTGCCTTTCTCACCTGGCATTAAACAACATAGGCTTGTTTTTTGTGGTTAACTCTTCACTATTCCACGAGGCAACAGTGGAAAACCTAAAGTGGACATCTCTGTTGATCCTAAAACTTTGCAGGTATTTGGGAAACAAGGTAGCAGGAGACAGGCTGGGTCACCTGAAGAGGAGCCGCAGAATAGCAGCTCCGGTTTTGTGAGGGCTGGAGGGCCTGCCATGGACAACTTCACCAAGTGACCTTCAGATTTTTGGCTCCGGTGGTTGTCCTTGCTGTTTGAAGATCTTCCCCCTGCTTAGACACTCTGTGATCAAGACATCTGCTGGGATGGAAGGCACGTTGTGCTTTGACAGTGCCCTGTTCTCACCAGCAAGGCAGCTCTAACGCACCTACGGTGAGGACATTGTGGCCAGGCTGCATCTTCGGGGCTCAGCTACAATCAAAGGGGGCACTTCGACACTGGCCTTGAACCCTAATGAAGCTGCGGAGGCGTTGGGGGTAGTCACAGAGCCCCTGGCGGGGATGGTAGAGAGAGGGCAAAGTGCAAAGCTAGATGCCAAAGTACGAGTCTATGCGCCAACTTACTCTCCATCGCGCCAATTCAGATAATTCACTGTGTGATACGTGTGTTCACGGCCCTCCCAATAAACTCATTTCCCTTTAAAAAATGAAAACAAAAGTTCTAGTGTCTGATGGACGTGTAAAAACCTAATAAGGTGACGGTTGTGTAAAGGTTGTGGGTTGGGGACCGGGGCTGGAGGGGGCTTTAGAACATGTGCCGGACATTGTTGCAGAGGCCGCGGCGCGCGCGGAGGGGAGCTCTTTCTCTCCGCATTGTGCGGGGAGCAGGTGCTGTCTGCATTACCATACAGCTGAGCGCACAAAGAGCCACTGATTCAGCCTCGCACAATAACAGGCTGCCTTAATGACAGCCACGCGAACGACACACACCAAACTCACTTCTAACCAGGCGGAGGGAGGCCGAGGGGGATACCCAGGAGAGAGGGGCCGAGACCCAGGGAAGGTGGCGGTGGCCAGGAATCCTGCGGGGGAGGGCGTGTGTCTATGGGGGCAGTTGAAGGCCAGGTTCTCCTGGCTCCGGGATATGCTGCCCGGCCCCCGGGCTCCACTCCCAGTGGCCACGGACCACAAGAGGACACCGAGGGCGCGAGGATGCCGGGGTCCCAGGGGGCGTCCTGGCCCCGCCCGCGCGCCGGCTCTGCGCGCCCCGAAGCTCGGTCGCCGTCCTGGGCCAAGGGGTGTCCCCGGTTCGGACCTCCCCAAACTTCCCGAAACTGCCGCTTCGCTCTTGCCGCCCTCTGCCCACCGCTCCGCCCGCCCCTTTCCTGCGGTGCTCCCCGAATCGCCACCCCCGCCTCCGCCCCCGAGAGACTCCTCCTTAGGAAGCGCCTGCCCCGAAGAAGGGGCGGCCCACCGAGAGCTAGGGCCTCCAACTTCACGCTCCTCCCCGCAGCCGCCCTGCTTAAGCCCTCGGGACGCTGCCGGCGCGAGGAGACCCTCTCGGCGGGCGCCGCGGCCGGAGTTTCGGAGGCCGGGTCCAGCTGCTCCAGTGGGGCGTTCGCGGCGCAGCACGACCTTCAACGCCGCCCCCCGCGTGTGGCCGTGGGTCTCCGAGCGTCTGCGGCCCGGGAGGGCCTTCGGAGGGGGACGGGGTTGGCGACACCAGCTCGCAACGCAGGGGGATTCTTGCGGTGAACATTTTGCAGGAATGTAAATGAGTGCGTTTTGTGTCGCGAGAGAGGAAGGGGGGTTGGGGGCGGGGGCAGGGGAGGACTGGGGGGGCGGGGAAGGGTGGGGGCGGGGAGGAGGGTTGCACATTTTACAGCTCACTGACCATTTGGCGATCCATTGAGAGGAGGGTTTGGAAAAGTGGCTCCTTTGTGACAGCTCTCGCCAGATTGGGGGGCTGCTGATTTGCATCTCATTAGCCATGCGGGCGGCCGGCGGGATATAAGGGCGGCAGGCGCCGGCGAGAGCCAGATCCTCTGCGCGCATCCGCGGAGACCCGGCCCGGCCGAGGGCAGAGCGCCGGGGAGCCCGGGCCGCCGCCGCGCAGAGCCTTCTCCCTCCCACGGCCCGGCCCCTCGGCTCCTGCGCGTGTGGACTGGATGGCATTGGTTGGATTCGTCGGAAAGACGCGGATCTTTGCCGCGACACAGGAGCTCCGAACCCAGAGTGCTGCCGGAACGCCCGCCGCCGCCGAGTGACACCCGGCCACGACCCACAGGGCGCCACGCTCACGCGCCGCCGCCGACCGTCCCCTCCGCGCACGCCGGGGCCCGGATTATCGCCTGGTCCGTGGGATTTCCAGACCGCGGCTTTCTAATCCGCTCGGGAGGAAGCTCTGCAGCTCTCTTGGGAATTAAGCTCAATCTCTGGACTCTCTCTCTTTCTCTCTCTCCCCCTCTCTCTCCTGCGAAGACCTTAAGACAAAACCAGGAAGCCGGCGACCCTCACCTCCCCCGGGACTGGGGACGGAGGGAAACCGAAAGTGGCCGCCGGCGCGCCGCGCTCTCCCCGCGGGAGCCGCTTTTCCTCGGGCATCCCCGGAGCCGCCGTGGGACCTCGCAGGGCGGATGTAAAGAACTGCGGCCTCTGGCAGAGGCGCAGACCGGCTTCAGAAGAAAGAAGTCCTGGGTGCTCCGGCGTGGGGCGAGGCGAGGGCGCGTTTCTGCCCACGCTCCCCGGGGCCCGCTGACCCCCCGCGCGCCCGCCGCCGAGAGAAAAGGGGGCTCCGCAGGCTCGCGCGTGGAGCGGGCCAGCATGGGCGGCCGGTGCGCGCTGGCCCTCGCGGTGGTCTCGGCCTTGCTGTGTCAGGTAGGCGGCAGCTGGGGGCGCCGGAGCCCCGCGGGGTCGCACGGGGAGCCCGGGCGCGGGGCACGAGCGCGCGGGGAGGGGCGGACGGCCGCGCGAGCGGCGCCCACCTCGGCCCCGAACGTGAACGCCGGGGGCGACGAGCCCAGCGCCGGCCCTGCCCAGCTCCGAGCGCCCGCAGCTGCCCCGGCGCCGGCTCCCCCCGGGCCCCACGGCCCCTCGCCCCGCGGCCCCGCGTCCTCACGACCCCGCCCTCCCCGCGCAGGTCTGGAGCTCGGGAGTGTTCGAGCTGAAGCTGCAGGAGTTCGTCAACAAGAAGGGGCTGCTGGGGAACCGCAACTGCTGCCGCGGGGGCGCGGGGGCGCCGCCGTGCGCCTGCCGCACCTTCTTCCGCGTGTGCCTCAAGCACTACCAGGCCAGCGTGTCCCCGGAGCCGCCCTGCACCTACGGCAGCGCCGTCACGCCCGTGCTGGGCGTCGACTCCTTCAGCCTGCCCGACGGCGCGGGCGCCGACCCCGCGTTCAGCAACCCCATCCGCTTCCCCTTCGGCTTCACCTGGCCGGTGAGGGCCGGAGCGCGCGGCGGTGTTCTGCGTCGGGCGCGCGGTGGCGGCGCGGGCCGGGGCCTCCCGGGTCCCGCGAGGTGGGGCGGGCGCCGCGATCTGCCCCAGGGCTCCAGCACCGCGGGCGGCAGGAGGGAACCGGCGCTGGGCGAGGAGGAGAGGCCGGGCGCGCCCGGGAGGTTTCCGCATCCGGCCTCCGCGCCGGGTCCCGAGTCAGATGTACCCCTTCCGTGGGAAGGTTCTCGTTTCCCGGCTCCTAGACGCGGTGGTTGCGCAATTACCCGCGTAGCGCGACCGCTTCCACCCCGAGGGCGCCCATCCCCGCAGGAATAATGAGCACCGCCCTCGGGCCTCGTCTGCCCCGTCCCGCCTGCTTTCACTCTCTCTCTCTCTCAAAAAGAAAAGGTAATATCCTGTACTACAGGCGGTAAAAACATGTCAGGAAACCACTCTTCAAAAAGTTCTTCCATTTTCTTAGAGAAGGTGAGAGCAGGCGGGAGGTGCGCACAGACCCTCTCGGCACACTCCGCCCGCAGACCCGCGCGGCGTCAGTCTGGGTTGCTGGCCTGCTTGTCCTGAATGACTTTGCTCCTTGCCTTCTTCTTTTCGTGACGTTTCTGGGTTGTCATACGTCCTCTTCCCTCTGTCCCAGGGCACCTTCTCCCTGATCATTGAAGCTCTGCACACAGATTCTCCTGATGACCTCGCAACAGGTAAAAACAAAACTCAGACCCCAAAACGGCTTCCCCCAGTTAATGGCGTTTGACTTCACTTACTCGTCTCCCAACCAAACCCAAACACCTTTCATTCTGAACGTGCCCCAGAAAGTTCAGGGTGGAGGGCCTCGGCCTCCTTCTGGAGCTGAGTGACTCCCTCCACTTTCGCTCTGTCCCGAGCCTCAAGGTTCTTGGTCAGCACCAATCAGGAGAATCTTCTCCCCACAGAAAATCCAGAAAGACTCATCAGCCGCCTGGCCACCCAAAGGCACCTGACGGTGGGTGAGGAGTGGTCCCAGGACCTGCACAGCAGCGGCCGCACGGACCTCAAGTACTCCTATCGCTTTGTATGTGACGAGCACTACTACGGAGAGGGCTGCTCGGTTTTCTGCCGCCCCCGGGACGACGCCTTCGGCCACTTCACCTGCGGGGAGCGCGGGGAGAAAGTGTGCAACCCTGGCTGGAAAGGCCTCTACTGCACAGAGCGTGAGTCTCCGGAAGCGCTGCTCACTCACTGGTTTATGAACACTGACCGCGCACGGGGATGAGGCTTCCCGAGCCACTGGGAGCTTGGGCCTGTAGACGTGTTCTGGCGGGGAAGCTGAGGCCCAGAGGACAGAAGTGGATTGCTATGTCGCAGCTCGCCAGTGGTGGAATTGGGGTCAGCGCAGACATTTTAACGTCCAAGACTGTCTTTATGCACTCTCGGAAGCTGCCTTTCTTAATCAGGGAGAGTTTTAGAGACAAGGCCAGGGGTCAGGAAGTAAAGCCAGTGCTACCCCCAGGGTGTGCGTATTAGCGAGGGAGGGGAGGAAGGAAGGGAGGAACACAGAGCTTGTGTGTCAGGGGCGTGCGTTCAACCAGAGTTCCCTGTGCTGTGACAGCATCACACTGGGAAACGTTCCATTTTCTCTCTGGAACTGGTGTGCTTGACCTCTCTGGAGCAAACGCCTTTCCGGTGACGCGCACGGACCATGCTGTCCAGAGGGCAGGCTTTCACTCCTGTGGGCGGTTGAGGCTGGGTCTCCAAGGCCTGCATGGGCGAGGGGTGCACAGCACCCTGTCTGGAAAAGAAATGTCTTCCCAGTAGTGATAGAGCCTCTGCCTGCCTGATTATTAGATACTGATGTGTCAATTTCATGGCAGGCAGGTGACTAGGGCTGGGGTGGGGGCCGTGCTGGCTCCTGGTTCTGGCTCATGGAGTCCTCAGGACCCCTCTCTCCAGCTTACTGAGGCCTCGCCTGCACGCCTGGCCATCTCAGCCCATTGGTACGGGATTTCCCTACAGTCAGAGATTGGGTAGGTCCTGGAACTGCCCAGAAACCCCAGGGAACTGTCATTCTCCTTCCTTGGAACAGGCCAACCTTGGAGAGGGGCTCAGTGAGGCCCAGAACCTCTGGCAGGAGCTGGGTGGTGTCTAGGGTTCAGGGTGGGTCATCCCATTCACTGAGTGCCTTCATGTCCTTGTTCTTAGCTTCTCACATTCCCTCCAGGACTTACTGAGCTCCTTCTAAGCTCTGCCTTGACCTGAACTAGTTCTGTTTTTTATTTAAAAAAAAAAAAGAAAAAAAAACTTTTGGAGCTGTTCGTTAATGAGTTTCATAACCAGGCAGTGAGAGCCAGCTCCAAGCCTCAAGCCCACTGCCCACCCACCGCCCTGCGGGTGCCTTTGGAGGGCCTGCTGCCTCCCACCCCGCTTCTCTGCCTCTTCTTCACTACAGGGTAGCCAGAAACGTAAACTTTTTCTTCCTATTCAAACACTCAAGTCTCTCCCCGCCCCTAGCTTACGCGTGCCGTAGATTAGATCTCTCTGGGGATAGGCGCAGGGACACCCGCAGTCTCCCATTGGTGGAAGGGGTGTGTGTGTGTGTGTGTGTGTGTGTGTGTACACGCAAGGGGTGTGTGTGAGGAGGTGGGGCTGGGGGCGCGGGGGAGGCCGGCATTGTTGCGCTGGGGCAGCTGCCGCAGAGGACAGACAATGAAGCAGCTGCCCTGCCCTGGCACCCTGCACACCAGCTGTCCACTCTTATCTGCACACACACTTTCTGGGATATTAAGAGGTGGAGCTTTGTGCATAGAATTGGGAAGTGGGGGAAAAGGAGGGGGAAGACTTCTGACCCTCTCTTAGAAGAAAAGGGTTAGGGTGGGGGTGGGGGCTTCCGAGAGCCCTTTTGTCCTTGAGCCACTGTGTTAAGAAGAATGCTCATCCCCAGGGCTGAGTCAAGTCCCAGGCTGCTAGGCAGGGTGGGTCAGTCCTCCACAACCTGGGGAGATTAACTCAGCTGGGATTTGCTGACTGAAGCAGGCAAGTTGTGTCCAGGCCCCAAGGGCAGCAGCCCTGTTGGGAGGTACTTGGCATGGGGCTTGACCCTGTTTTCCCTTTGCTTATAGCGATCTGCCTGCCGGGGTGTGATGAGCAGCATGGATTTTGTGACAGGCCAGGGGACTGCAGGTAAGTGTGCAGAAGGCGGTGTTTTGTTTTGCTGCCTTTTCTTGTTATCCTTTCATACCTGGTGTATTTGTAAAGTAGCCCCAGGTGATCATTCGAAAACCTCTGGTAAGATTGATTGAGCAGGGGGCTGTTTTCTCGTGTTTCTACTTAACAAATATTTGGCAGCCTATAAGGTCATGGGGATGTCATTTATCTAAGGCCCTTAATGGCTATGAGAATTTATAGATAGTAGTTTAGAAAGAGTTGGCACAAGAAACGATAGTTTAGGCCAGGCGCGGTGGCTCATGCCTGTAATCCTAGCACTTTGGGAGGCTGAGGTGGGTGGATCACCTGAGGTCAGGAGTTCAAGAAACGATAGTTTAGTTCAATGGTTCTCAAATGTTGCCTCGTCCTAGAATCACTCAGGAAGGCTTTTGAGATGCTGGCATGGGCTGCCCTAACACCCATGAAGCCAGAACCTCTGGAGGGGCCCAGGCCGCAGTTTGGTCGAAGCTCCCAAGGTGACTCAGTGTTCTGCTAATCTGGAGAACCGGAGGATCACTGGAGCTGTGGGAAGATGGTTGCTAGGGTGAGATTGTCCACTGCAAAGCCAGTGACGGTCAGCGTCCATCTGAGTCTTCTGCTTTTCTCCAAGGTGCAGAGTGGGCTGGCAGGGCCGGTACTGTGACGAGTGCATCCGCTATCCGGGCTGTCTCCATGGCACCTGCCAGCAGCCCTGGCAGTGCAACTGCCAGGAAGGCTGGGGGGGCCTTTTCTGCAACCAGGGTAAGCCTTCTCTCCCTGAGGCGGCCTGCTCCCTCCAGAGCAGCCCTGGACTTCCCTGGCTCTTTGGTCACTGGAAAAATAAAGTCTTCCTGCATTTGACGTGGAGCTTCCTATCTCCTGCTTTTCCTGTCCCCACCCCTCACAGACCTGAACTACTGCACACACCATAAGCCCTGCAAGAACGGGGCCACCTGCACCAACACGGGCCAGGGGAGCTACACATGCTCCTGCCGGCCTGGCTTCACAGGCGCCACCTGCGAGCTGGGGATCGACGAGTGCGACCCCAGCCCTTGCAAGAATGGAGGGAGCTGCATGGTGAGTTGGAGGCTCCTGAGCCGGAGGCTCCGTGGCATCTTACCCTGAAGCTGGGGTCCCCTGGTGTTGAATGGCGTGTGTGGGCTCCCTGGAGCAACTCTGGAAAGCCTTTTCCGACCTCTTCATCACGTAGGATCTCGAGAACAGCTACTCCTGTACCTGCCCACCTGGCTTCTACGGCAGAGTCTGCGAATTGACTGCCATGACCTGTGCAGACGGCCCTTGCTTCAACGGGGGCCGGTGCGCAGACAGCCCTGATGGAGGGTACAGCTGCCGCTGCCCCGTGGGCTATTCCGGCTTCAACTGTGAGAAGAAGATCGACTACTGCAGTTCCTCACCCTGTGCTAATGGTAAGGCGGCAACTGGCGAGTGCTCAGAGACTTGGGCGAGTGGTCAATACCGAGATGGCATTAAAACCCAGCATTTGTGAGGGACCTCGAGTTTTTTAAGCACCTTTATCAAGAGCACCAGGAGTTCTCTATGGAAACGGTATCTTTTTGAGTCTGGAAATGCCCAGGGAGTGAGAGAGGCTGGGTCATTTGTTACCGAGTGCTCCGCGGACCAAACAGTGAATGATGTGCTCAGGGCCTCGGGGCACCTGAGGCTGCCTGGCTCGTCAGTGATGCTCACAGGCCCCAGCCGCTCTGATCCGGGAGGACGGCCTAGCTGTATGGTCACCCAGCACAGCAGTCAGGGGCGTCCCTGTGTGAGGAAGCCTGTCTGTGAGCAGCCTCCTGTTAGCAGTGCGGGGCCGGCTGCCCAAAGCAAACACACAGCAAGGAGAGCTGGGCCCCAGATGTGCCAGAGTATTCCAGAATGGTCGTCCTTCCCCTCCCAACCCCTCCCCTGTTGTCAGTGCCTGCTCCTCTCACTCGCAGTGTAACGTGAGCAAGGACACCCTCGTTAAGCCTCAGTTTCCCCATCTGAAACCTTGTGGGGCTGCTGCGATGACTAACGCAGTCACCGGGCGGAGCGTTCTGCACATGCCTGTCCAGATGTTAGCGGTGTGATGTCCAACTTGTAGAGCTAGGCCTGGACACTTCTCGGCAGCCTTGTATTTGAGCTCCCAGACTATGTCACCTTGCACTGTTGAATCATTTGGGCCAGAGGCGCTCTGGTTTGTCCTCGTGTCTCTGGTCTCTACAGTGACAGACACATAGATGCTTCAGAATGACTTAGTGGTGAACGAACCCACGAGGAGACACGTGACGCTTGTGTCCCTGTGTTCCAGGTGCCAGGTGTGTGGACCTGGGTGATGCCTACCTGTGCCGCTGCCAGGTCGGCTTCTCCGGGAGGCACTGCGACGACAATGTGGACGACTGCGCTTCCTCCCCGTGCGCCAACGGGGGCACCTGCCGTGATGGCGTGAATGACTTCTCCTGCACCTGCCCGCCCGGCTACACGGGCAGGAACTGCAGCGCCCCCGTCAGCAGGTGTGAGCACGCACCTTGCCACAACGGGGCCACCTGCCACGAGAGGGGCCACCGCTACGTGTGCGAGTGCGCCCGGGGCTACGGGGGCCCCAACTGCCAGTTCCTGCTCCCCGAGCTGCCCCCAGTCCCGGCGGTGGTGGACCTCACCGAGAAGCTGGAGGGCCAGGGCGGGCCGTTCCCCTGGGTGGCCGTGTGCGCCGGGGTCATCCTCGTCCTCATGCTGCTGCTGGGCTGTGCCGCCGTGGTGGTCTGCATCCGGCTGAGGCTGCAGAAGCGCCGGCCCCCAGCTGAGCCCTGCCGGGGGGAGACGGAGACCATGAACAACCTGGCCAACTGCCAGCGTGAGAAGGACATCTCAGTCAGCGTCATCGGGGCCATGCAGATCAAGAACACCAACAAGAAGGCAGACCTCCACGGGGACCACGGCGCCGACAAGAATGGCTTCAAGGCCCGCTACCCCGCCGTGGACTATAACCTGGTGCAGGACCTCAAGGGCGACGAAGCCGCCGTCAGGGACGTGCACAGCAAGCGTGACACCAAGTGCCAACCCCAGGGCTCCTCAGGGGAGGAGAAGGGGACCCCGACCACACTCCGGGGGTGCGTGCGGTGGGCCGGGCCTCAGGAGGGGGTGCCTGGGGGTGTCTTCCTGGACGCGCTGGTCCGTTTCCATTCACAGATGTTCTTGTGTGTTCATTGTGGATTTTCTCTATTTCCCTCTTAGTGGAGAAGCATCTGAAAGAAAAAGGCCAGATTCAGCCTGTTCAACTTCAAAAGACACCAAGTACCAGTCGGTGTATGTCATATCCGAGGAGAAGGATGAGTGCGTCATAGCAACTGAGGTCAGTGCAGGAGCGGCCCCTGCCTCCTCCGCGGCATGGGCGCACCTGGAGCCGGAGCATGGGGATATGTCTCAGGCTAACCCCCCATTTGTCTTGTGGCCCCTCCAGGTGTAAAATGGAAGTGAGATAGCAAGATTTCTGTTTCTCTTAAAATAAGTAAAACTCCAAGGATATATGCCCCAACGAATGCTGCTGAAGAGGAGGGAGGCCTCGTGGACTGCTGCTGACAGACTGAGTTCAGACCGAGCAGGCTCTCCTCCTGAGGTCAGCGACGCCTGCCGGCAGCCTGCCGCGGCCCGGCCGCCTGCGGCACTGCCTCCGTGACGTCGCCGTTGCACTATGGACAGTTGCTCTTAAGAGAATATATATTTAAATGGGTGGACTGAATTACGCATAAGAAGCATGCACTGCCTGAAGTGTATATTTTGGATTCTTATGAGCCAGTCTTTTCTTGAATTAGAAACACAAACACTGCCTTTTTTGTCCTTTTTGATACTAAAATGTGCTTTTTCTAGAAGGAAAAGATGTGTGTTATTTTTTGGATTTGTAAAAATATTTTTCATGATATCTGTAAAGCTTGAGTATTTTGTGATGTTCATTTTTTATAATTTAAATTTTGGCAAATATGTACAAAGGCACTTCAGGTCTATGTGACTATATTTTTTTGTATATAAATGTATTTATGGAATATTGTGCAAATGTTATTTGAGTTTTTTACTGTTTTGTTAATGAAGAAATTCCTTTTTAAGATATTTTTCCAAAATAAATTTTATGAATGACAACCGGAAGGCATAGTTACTTGGCTTTGCCTTGGAGTGGATGTGCACTCACTCGCCTGCGGCCCGAGAGCCTGAGGACAGAGGTGGCCGTGGTGTTTCTCTTTTTGGTTTCCCTGGATCCACTGGAAGCAACCCGTTCCTCTGTGCCATCAGGAAGCTACCTGCTGACATCACGAGGTGACTTGGTAAGAGCAGGCATGCTCATAAACCAGCTGCAATTTTCTAATTCCATTCCCCTGATGCATTTATTCTTTCCACAGAAAGGATGAGCATTCGTCATTCATTCATTCATTCATTCACTCATTGTCAGTGTAGATCTGTGAGTTATCTTGTACCCAGTGGGTGACAGTTGTCATGATTTTGTCGCCATTTGATGCTAACATGGCCCTGGACTGGGCGTGGGCGTCACGGAAACTGCTCCAATGCTTACTGTTGGTAGACAGCCCTGTCTCTGCGCACGTCCTGCCTTCTAGCTCAGCAGGACCCTGTGGGCTCCTTGTGGGCTGATCCTTCTCTGGTCCCGGAATTTGCTGTTTTTCCCCCAGTAAGCCCCCATTCCTTTTAGTGGAAAAGGTAGAGACAGCGTTTTTAACTTGTGCATACCTCGAAGCATTGAGCAGTTTCCAGGGTGGAAGAGGGCGACCTACGTCGCAGGAGCTCCATGGAGGGACAGGTGTTCATTCCCTCAGACGGGACTCCACGTGTGCCTTTCCTCCTTTCTTTAAGGGCACATTAAACACAGGCCAGCAACACCCGTGAAGAGATGAAATGTTTTCTAAGAACACTGAGCTGGAATCTGATCACAGTTCTCAGTCTCATTACCGGTTACAGAAGCACAGGGAACTGAAAACTCCTTCCTGGACACCCCGCGGATCCGCACAGCCGATTCCAGGGAACTCTGTAGCCAAATGAATTGCAGGGAAAAAACAGGAAAGTGGTGAAGGGGAACCTATAGATTCAAAGGGACACAGACATGTCAATCAATCATCGCATCTAGATCTGGTTCCTGTTTCAAACAGTTTAAAAAATTTGTGAACCAACTGGAGGAATGTAAGCACTGACTGGATAGTCGAATGATTTTAAAGTATACTTGCTAAATATTTTAGATGTGATGTGTTATTACTGTTCCGTTTAAAAAGAGACTTTATATTTTAGAGAAAAATACTGAAGTATTTATGGATGAAACAATATGAGGTCTGGGATGGATTCAGAGCACCCCCCAATGGGCACAGTGGCAGGGGGAGCCCCATGGGCACTGCTAGTGGTCGCTGCAGCTGGGAGTGGCACATGATGGGGGGTGGGCGTTTATTTTACTTACTTTCCTCTTTCCGATATGTTTGAAACTTTGCATAAGCAAAAGCATTAAGATGGATTATACAGTGAATACACGCACATACACACACGACAAGAGTTTACTGGTGTGTATAGACCACCGTGTCTTTTACATGACCTACAGCAGAATGCATCTTAGGGAGGCTTGCTGTACTTGCACATGCACATTGCAGGCGAGGAATCATATTATAAGACCAAAACTAAGCCAATTACACTGGGTGGAGAATGGGTGTCTGGTCAAGGATGTTGGTACCAGAGTCTCGGGGGTTCTGATTCAGACGCCACCGCTTGCTGGTCCCATGTCTGGGTGATTGCCCACTCTGCAAAGTCCTCGCAGGGGCAACAGCAGTGTCTGCAGCAGTGCTGGGAGCACCTCCTCCCTGTCTGCACGGGAGGGCACTTTTCAGAGCACAATTCTGCGCATGTGCTCAGCTGGAGCCAGCTACCGGCTTCCGGCTGCTTTCAGCATGGAGTTCAAGATCCTTGACTTGGCCTTTCAGGCCATGCATCTGGCTCCTGCCTATCTTGGAGCCTCATTTTGTTACTCCCCCATGATCTGTGGCTGCTGGGCTCCACCCCGTGCCCTGACAGCCTGGTTCCCACCAGCCCCCACTCTGCGACTTTGAGTGTGATCTTCCATCTGCCCGAACCTCCAGGGTGACCTTCTTCCGCCAGGAAAACGAGCTGCCTGGGTCACCTGCCGCACATGATGGTGTTCTTGCAGCTTGCCCTGTGGCATATTAATTTTTGTAGTTGTTTGTTTAGTGGGTGTGCATCCCAGGAGACTGCAACCTCAAAGAGGGCGGGCAGTGCTGGCCTTTGTTCACCACGGCAACCCAATCCCCGCCTGATGATGGGGTGAGAAAACATTCTCTGTCCATGCAAGCTATAATTTCAGAACACACATATACACACTCAGGACATTTGATCATGAAATAAGCTTCATTCTGGTGTTCACTCTTATCAGTGTTACTAGGAGTTTCGAACCATAACATGAAGGCAAACACAGGGATTATCTGAGTGGATGAACATAGTATTTTGTTTTTATTCTAATAACTGGCCACCTAGATACAGCCCTGTATACAGTAACAGTGCGTTTACTTGGTATCCAGCAAACAGAGTGCTATGCAGTTAGTCATTCCTCTGCCTATGCATTTTATAGGAAAGGCGAATGGTTTCCTGAGGAGCAGCTGGATGCCTAAAACGTCAGGATGAACAGTGGTATTTTGCAGGCAAAGAGCACCAGGCTTCGCCCGCAGGAGGCACACAGGATGTCTGTGTTGAAGGTAGTGTCTTCCACTACAAGCATAGGACAACAAAAAATACACACTTGTCATCTGGAAACAATTCAGAGATAAGTTTTTAAGATTGTGTGTATTAGTGCAGAGTATCAGCATTTTTCCAGAACAACTTCAATCACATTTATTTGCACAAACGAGTGACTATTTCCATTTTAGAGAAGCCCATCTGACGCAAATCACTTTGCCACTGTGGAGGTGGGGGGTGTGCCATCAGGGTGTTTTCTTGCTAATGAGCTTTGAAAAGCAACACATTCTTTCTATTTTTCCTGTTTCTGACGGAAACATTCACGGCTCCACGTCTGTCTGGAATTTGCTGAATCTGTCTTCTCGAGATTACAATTTTAATAGAATCTGGAGTGAGGTACCTGAGGAAGCCAGAATGAAATAGTGTTTTAAAATGTATTGCAACACAAACATCAGATCCTCTTGGTTTTTTAAAGCACAGAAAAGAAAAATGACAAGACTCTTGTCATTAGTTACATTCTCAAAGAAAATAAGGTCAGTATAAGAGGAAAAAATCTAAAACTGCAGGACAGGGGGTTCTCACTGGATCGAGGAATGACGTTAACTGCAAGGCTGTCACTGGTTTATGGTGGAAGTGGTGGCAGAATCTTCCTCAGATACGATTTTTAGAAGCCGAGCCAACTCTCCACGGTGAGAGGTGCCAGACGTGCGCCTCAGCTCTAAGTTCCTTCCAGGCTACGCTCTTGCACACCAACTTCCTCTATTTGTATCTAAACCCATGGTCAAATCACCACTAACAAAAAGTGTGTTCATGTTTTAAGTGAATTTGAACTTTAAAATTATTGAACCATAAGGAAAAACATGAAATATGTCTGCTCTGTGGTCCTGGATAGTTCTCAAGAACCTTGATTGCTTTCGTGAAACTTAATTTACAACTCAGTGCTGGGATATTTGACAAATAAAATCATTTTTCAGAGACAGGATAGGAATCTGCTACTTCCTGCCCCTCAGCCTGCCTTTCCAAACCCCCAAGCGGCAGCCTTGTGTGGACCTCATGGTCTTCCACAGCAGTAGTTTGGCCGGGTGTCTAGACCCTCCTGCACATTGGTAGAAGTGGCCTGAGCCATGTTTTTGATAGGATTAGTGATGTTTCGAAGTTTTTCTCTCGCACCGTCTCACCCAGACCTTTGGGGGTAGGGAGGAAGGAGGGAAGAAGGGAGGAAGGACATCTGGTGTCAGGTGCTTACAACATGAACTGCTCAACCATAGAAGGGAAAGTATTGTTTCTTTAAGAATTAGTATGAATTTGATTTTGTGAATGTCAGCCCTTTCTTAGAAGCTAAGAAAAAAAATGATATAAAAATTTGAAATTAAAAAAGTGCAATAAATAACAGAGTGAGATTTCATCTCTACAAAAAAACTTAAAAGAATTAGCTGAGTGTGGTGGTGGCACCTATGGTCCCAACTACGCAGGAGGCTAAGGCAGGAGGACAGCTTGAACCCGGGAGGCTGAGGCTTCAGTGACTGTGCTACGACTGCACTCAGCCTGGGGGACACAGCAAGACTTCATCTTTAAAAAAAAAGCAATATTAAGAAGGTATATTAATAAGGGAAAGACACTCTAAATTTGAGAGTTTTAGTTAAAATGAAAAAACAACAGTTAGGACCCTTTCTGATCCTCAAAGTCAATACTTTTGAAACAGGAGAAGGAAGGCAGGTGGGTGATCCCTGGAGCTACTGCCAAGGCCGGGGGCGGGGGCCTCAGACGCAGGCTCCAGCACTCAGGGCGGACCTGGCAGAGGACAGGCCAGTGTCTCTGTAGTCAAACAGGTGTCAGAAATGTCATGGAACCCAGTTTATTATTCCTCACACTAGCCCTGACCTGGCAAGGTCACTGGGCAATGGCTGGTGGCAGGAAGGTGAAGAAGAGAAAGAAATAAAAATATTTAAGATGAGGCCTGATCAGCAAAACGCAATGGAAAATGGAATTAATCATCCAGTTGCTCTAAATGCAAGAACCGCTTCTCAACGTCCTCTTTCAGCAGAATGAACTTATCCTGGTCCTAACTGTTCAGGTCACTGTGACTCTGTCCCTGGCTCCAACGGTACAAAGTCGCCTCCTGTTTAAAGATGTTACAGAGGACCCTGCTCTTGCAGTGACGGAGGGGAGGAGAGGACTGCTTTCCCTTTGCCCGCGTGTGGAGAGCGGCGGAGACTGTTTGGATCCCTGCCACAGAAAAGGCTGCATTGGCCGTGTCTCCAGAGAGGACAAACTAATTTTAACAATCTGACCCAAACAGAGCTGGGAAGGTCAGCGTGTTGCAATATCCGGTCCTCCTGCCTGCTTCGCGGCTCGTTCCAAAAGTTGAGTATGCTGTTTCAATTTGATCTGCTATTTCGGGTGATCTAGTCCTTGTTAGTTCTTGACAGCCCCGGAGGCGCCTGGTGGCTGGAGAATCTTCCCCTTTCTCCACAAATCTGACCCTTGTAAGTCAAAGGTCAAGATAAAAATGGAGAAGGCAGCCTGGAATCTTCTGGGTTCTGAATGTCTCCGCCTTTTCTCCAGCATAAGTTGGGGACTTGAGCACATTCTTTGCACAGAGGCCTGGGGTGTTGCTGGGGTGGTGAGGCTGGAGCGGGGCTGACTCTTCCCCAAGGCTGAAATTTGGCTCTTCAGCATGTGGCCTCTGCCTCTTCCTGCCTTTGGCGACAGCTCTCCCCTCCATCCTGGAAGGCCCTCGAGTAGAATCATGAATGCAGTGGTGACAACACGGGCTCCAGGGAAAACGTGTTGGTGATGTGGCAGCCAAGAGCTTGTTTTCCAGACTCGGCTCTATTGAGTAGCCCGGGAAGTTGAATCTTCACTTTGTCAAATGAGACATATAGATGGGCAAGAGTCTTTCCATCTCTGATATATCAAGCGCCAAGCTTCTTTTTCTTTTCTTTTCTTTTTTTTTCCTTTTGCTAAGGCTGGGCTACAGTGATGCAATCTCAGCTCACTGCAGCTTTGAACTCTTAGTCTCAAGGAATCCTCCCACCTCAACCTCCCCAGTAGCTGAAACCGCAGGCAGGTGTCACCACCAGTCCCAGATAATTTTTGTATTTTCTGGACAGATGGGATTTTGCCATGTCGCCCAGGCTGCTCTCAAACTCCTGGGCTCCAGCGAGCCTCCCACCTTGACCATCCAAAGTGCTGCGACTACAGGTGTGAGCCACTGTGCTGGCTGAAGTTTCCCTCATTTTAAAGGTGGAGCCAGATGTCTCACGGCAGGCTACATAAATACCTGTATCATTTCCTGCGTTTGTGTGTGCGGATGGTGAGGGGTAACACGTTTGAAGGAAGGGTCTGTGCTATTTCTCCCTTTTCGTATTTTTTTCCTTTCTAGTCCCTCCTGAAGAGCATGAGAATTTGGGTAACAAAATGCCTCTTCATTACAGGGATAATTTGATGTTAAAACCCTAAGTGAAATGAAATGGACTTAACAAATGCCTGCTTGTCCATCTTTTTTTGTGGGGTCTAACTTCTGCCTGCTTATTCTCTGGAAAACTTCTGTTCTTTCAGGTGTATCTCACGGCCTCATTTAACTGTTCACCGAGTGCTTCCTCTGTGCCGCTCCTTGCTCTGGGTGGTGGAGAAAAAGGCCTAGTAGATGCCACATCTGGCCTGATGGTGCCCTGGGTTACTCTTGGGGAAACACAGTGCCCATGGCTGATGCCCACCAAAGTTCCCATCCTCCGGGCAGGCCCTTCCACACACCTGATCACAGATCTGGCCTCTGTGACTGGCTCTAGACATTCACACAAATGGACTCTTCCTCGGCGTGCTTCTGAGCGGCACCGCGCTTTCCTGGTGCATTGCTTAGGGGTTCTGGAAGAATTTCTCTGAGGGAGCCCTGGGGCGGGGAGGATGCTGGGACCCAGCTTTCAAATGGCAAAGGCCAGTGGCTCCTCTGCACAACCTGTCCCTGTGTCCTCAGGCTGAGGCAGTTTCTGCAAAGAGTCACCCTGAGGGATGCTAACGGCTTTTTATTGGCTTCAGCTCTTCCCTGCCTCCCCTTCCTGTGCCGACATCTGTCTCTGGGGCTGCCAGGACATCAGGCTGCTGGGCCTGCTGCACTTCCCCCAGGCTGCTCCTCTGTCTGGTTAAAGCTGGTCCCAATTATTGAATGTGGGGCTCTGCTGGGAAGCTTGGAGACCAGGTGGGGACCTAGGGGAAGCAGCTCCCTTCTGGTTTGCCAGAGGGACCCGGACGAAGCACCCCCAACCCCTGCCTACCCACTGCCTATTTGTCTGATTAACTCACCATCATCTGCCGACACCTAGAATGGGGTCTTAGGGTGGTTGCTTGGGAACAGGTAGGGGCGGGGCTCAGGACACCAAGTGGTTCTGGACACAATCTCTAACATGCCTCTCTCTGTACCACACGCCTTTCACTCCTGCCTGATCCTGGACCCAAAACCCTCCTGACTTTTTAAAGCCATAAATACATCTGTTCAGAAAGACCATCTGGCTGAAAGAAGAGCATTATGCCCTGATTCATTTTCACCTTAATTCAATTTAAATCAAAGCAATTGTGTGCAGCTATTCACCATGGTGACAGCTTATCACAACTGTGGAACTCCAGGCACCTCACCTGGGGCAGGCTGTGCTTAGAAGGCAGATGGGAGGCCAGAGCTGGTGGCCCCTCAGAATGCTTGCTCCTAATCCTCCAATCTCTGCGTATTCAAGAGAACATTACAGACCCATGCCGAGATATCCACCTTCCCCCGTGGATCTTAGAGTGTGGGGCCACTCAGGGCTTGCCACCAAGGAGTCAAACCCTGGAAGGCAGTGGGATCTGAGAGAGACCCTCGTGTGGTCCCAGACCTGAGATGGACCCTCCTGTGGCCCCGGATCTGAGAATGTGAGACAGACCCTCTCGCGGCCCTGGACCTGAGATGGACCCTTGTGGGCCTGGCCTTGAGATGGACCCTCGCGTGGCTTTGCCGTGGCTCCAGAAGATGCCTTTGCACCTGTGCTCGCCTCCCACCCTTCCCCCTGCATGAAGCTCTGAGACCTTCTCTCCATAAGACCAAAGTCATGGTGCACAGCTGGGGGGTTGCCAGCTGTGCTCCGTGATAGGGGCGTTTAGGGAACATTCGCTGAAAAAGGAGATGAAGATTCTGGAACATGGTAGGCTGTGATTTTGTCAGACAAGAACACCGTGTGGGGAATCAGGGGCCGGAAAACTTGTTCCCAGTGGGACCCAGCTTATTCGATGGTCACCTGGGATGTGGTTGCTTCTTCTTGTGGGTTGAGAAGTCCTTGCCTATCAGAGGGAGGTGAAACTGGGGCACCCTTTTCGCTGGAATGGCAGGCGAGAAAGGCCACCGAGATAGGTGCCAGGGCCCCAGCAAGGCTGATGTAACCCCCCCACGGTTCAGGAGGAGCCAAAGGAAGCACACTGGGCTGGAGCCTGGCATCCATGGCCCATCGAGGGCACTGCAGCTTGGCGACAGGAACCTCGGTGCTGCCCACTCCTTGGGGCAGGGACGGAGCCTCGTTCCACAGGCCCTCAGCCTTCCCCACTGGGGAGCTTGAGCTGAGCCGAGGGCACCTGCATCAAGGGAGGCAGAGCTGGGCAACATCCACGCAATGTAAAAATATTTAGCAATCAGTCAGAAACTAAACTCTATTCGATGGCTCAGATGATTCACACTTAGATCGACTGGTCCTTACAAATGGCCTTTTCATGTTGTGCTGTAAATAACCGACATATGTAAAAACATTATTATAGCCCAAATAGAAGATTCCAGAGGGAGAGGCTAAAAGCTGCAGGTTGACAGTTGCCCAGAGCCAGAGGGGAGACAGCCAGCTTTGCTCCCAACCGTCACTCGACTGGTCCCTCCCTGCACATGGAGGCCAGAGGCGGCACAGCTGTGTAAGCCCCTCCTGAGAAGGCGCCCACCTGGCTCCTGTGGCTTCTGCAGCCCCAGCTCATCTTTAGCCCATCTCTCTGTGGCCAAGGCGGGGATGTCCTCTGACATCCTGGAGGGTCCCTGTCACTGACTGGGCATGAGAGGGGCTTTGTGATTGTTCCAGGCCAGCGTTCCCTCCCTGGTCACGAACTCTCTGAAGAGAAGAGTGGTCAACTTCCTTCTGTGCCTCTGGGCCGCGTCCTGCAGTAGGTCCCAGGGATCGTGGAAGGCGGAAGGAGAAGTGTGGGAATGAGGATGTGGGGTTGGCAGGAAGTGATGGCACCACACCGCTGTATACGGGCCTCGCAGCTGCTGGTCCTGTGTCCACCAGCAGCAAGGATGTGCTGAGCCCAGTGCCACCAGCTCCAAACACTTGCAGGTTCTTCTCTTCAGCATTGAAGCACCTCGCGTCCTGGCTCCTAGGTCTTATGGAATTTGCCTACAGCACGAACAGCCTTCTGGAGAGCTCCACATGAAGAACCCGACAGCCACCCTGTCCTCCAGCTGGCTATGTTCTATGCATCAGGAAATCAAGGCACAAAGGCATCACCATGCACCTCAGGCCACACGGCTGGTGCAGGGTGCGGTGGCTGAGAGACCACGCTCTTCAGATTTCACATCCACTGCGGCCAGTGGAGCCTCCCCGGAGGGCCGGAGCTCACACAGCCGTCTCCTATCTATGCTGCATGGGCAAACCTGCCTTCTCCACAGGAAACCCAGCTGCCTCTAGAAATTAACCACATTCTAGGAAGCGGGTTTGACTCCTGCGTATACTTTTACTTTCTCATTTGTCTCAGGAGGAAATGAAAATCCCAAATTAGCACGGGAGATGCGTGGGATCCGAGTGACTTGTGTCATTTGCTGTTTTCCCACACATCAGCGCCAACTGGGCGCGTGTGGTCCTCCTCCG
This sequence comes from Cacajao melanocephalus, assembly GCA_963573385.1. Lineage (NCBI taxonomy): Eukaryota > Metazoa > Chordata > Mammalia > Primates > Pitheciidae > Cacajao > Cacajao melanocephalus. The sequence continues at coordinate 53,617 of CAUYLG010030101.1, forward strand.
TGGAGATGTCCTCGCCCGGGGTTACTTCCGGACAGAGAAGTCTCTGCGGCCACCCTTCAGTGTCTGCATGCCTCATTCTCCCTCCTCCCCAGCCTGCAGCCAGGGCCCAGGGACTGCAGCCTCCTCGTGCTCCAAGCCGTGTCTCACAGTGGCACCCACCCTACTGGGCCAAGGAACCTGCTGATACGCAGAGGGAAGGAGCCCCTTCTTGGCCTCCAGAGCCCAACAAGCACCAGCTCCTGGTAACAGTGGGTGGAGCTGGTGACGTGGGCTGACAGGAAGCCTTTCTACTTAGATCATTTGAAAATGATGTGGATCAATAGTGTGGATGATGGAAGAAAGGCCCCTGGGCATGGCCTCTCAACCTCAGAGCCAAAAGCACTTTGTGGATTAAGCCCCAGGCCCTGACATGCGGATTAGCCTGGATTGCCCAGGGGAGCCCAGTGTAAGAAGAGAGTCTGTACAGGGGACAGAGGGAGGCCAGAGGGCTGGCTCGGAGAGGGAGGAGTTTGGCAGTGGCAGGAGTGGGGGTCAGCAAGGCTGGAGAGGCAGTGTGGCTCAGAGACAGGGAAGGGGCCAGGAGCCCAGGGACGTGGCAACCTCTAGAAATGGGAAGAGGCACAGAAAGGCTCTCCTGGAGTCTCCCGAAAGAGCCCGTCTGCCAATACCTTGGTTTTTATACCAGTGGGATCCACGTCAGGCGTCTGACCTGTGGAACTGTGAGGGGATGAATGTGTGTCATTGTAAGCCACTCAGTTTGTGACAGCAGCGAGAGCTCTCCAGGAAGGCCTGTGAGCCGTTGCAGAGGGAGGGTGCCTGGTGGGTTCCACCTGCCCCCCTGGCCATCTGCAGCGGTGCCTCATGTGCTCATTAGAGCTTGATGCCCTTGTGCCTTGAAGACTTAGTCCAGACATTCTATGAAGGTGAAAGTGGCGGCCAGGTGCAGTAGCTCATGCCTGTAATCCCAGCACTTTGGGAGGTAGAGGTGGGCAGATCACTTGAGGTCAGGAGTTCAGGACTAACCTGGCCAACATGGTGAAACCCCATCTCTACTAAAAATACAAAAATTAGCCAGGCGTGGTGGTGGGTGCCTGTAATCCCAGCTCGGGAGGCTGAGGCAGGAGAATTGCTTGAACTCAGGAGGCGGAGGTTGCAGTGAGCCGAGATGGCGCCACTGCACTCCAGCCTGGGTGACAGCGAGACTCCGTCTCAAAGAAAAAAAGAAAGAGAAAACGCCGTGGGCAGATGACACCACACATGCCCTGGTCCCACATGGCCATCTGTGCAGGGAAGTGAGCAGGATGCCTCTGTGGGTTCTGGCAGGGAGGCGAGAAGTCACTGCAGACCACGCCCAGAGCAGTTTCGGGGTTCAGGGCTCTGTGCTCGGATGCGCCTCGCAGGCCCCTTTGTCTCAGCCACAGTTGAGTGCAGTCCACTGTGTAATCCAGAACCCAGAGCATTTCTCCAGGAAAACTGCTCAGTTCTTTCCAAAATGCCACGAGAACTTCGACGATGGGAAGAGGAAACAGGTGCTGGCAGCAGCTGCTGCCGATTCGCGGCTCTTGTTTAAATATGTTTTCTGTGGGGAAACCTAGGGCTTTCAGAAGCATTTTGCTCTGAAATATTCAAGGAATGTTTCTTGTTTTTTTCTTATTACAGCAACAGCTTTAGTATTTATAAGCGGAATCAAGAGGCCTGCCGCAGAACTAGGGAAGAAGCAAATTAGGGGGAAAAAAATCTAAATTGCTAACCCCCTGCAGTTGCTTTGAAATAGCATTTGGTTCTCTGCTGGCATCTTTCTGAGATGAATTCTTGATTCCTTTACAAACCTAGGCTAAAACAGGCACGCAGAGGTGGTGTGTACATCTCGAATGTCACCCTCAGGCCTTGAGGGTGGGCAGGCACCCACCGTGGTGATCTGACTCGGCCAGTTTCATGGGCTTCTGCCCATTTCCTCATCTGCTGTCACAAAGCATTCCCAGCATCACTGGGGGAGGTCCCTTTCGTCTGAGGGGGCCCAGAGTTCATGGCCGGGGTGGCCTCCCTCCCTCCACAGGTGTTCATGGTGTGTCTTTGTGCTGGGCCTGGGCTCCAGGAGCAGAGTCAATATGATTCTCGGGGCAGCGTTTATGGTCTGTAAGGCAGATGTGAGATGTGTGCATTCCCCGCACAGAGATAAAGGGAGGCCCGGTGTTTGCCAAGCTGGGATCTCTAAGACCAGCAGGCTCTGCAGGTGCCCATGACTGCTCTTAGACTGAGGGACCAAAATACTTGATTCTCATTCATGTTTTGTATCCCCTGAACAGCTGGATTCCAGTCAAGTCAGCCAGTTCTTGAGGTGGAAGATTACAAACGTCCCCACTTTCTCCACACAGCTACTGGGGTACAGGGTTCCCCACCCCGCACCAGGCATGCTCCTGTGGGGAAGGCTCTAGGCTTTTCTCCTGCGTTTGTAGTAACAGGCGCTGTTTGCTCACAACGTGTTGAACCTGTGGGAATGAAATCTGCTTAGGGCCATACGATTAAATGGTGGCAACAGATATTTTTAAGATGAAAAAAGAATTTCAGCTAAGAAAGGAGCACACTTACTCTGATGCCCCCAAGGCACTGGGTAGAATCCCATGGTCTACAGTGAATGGGTTTTAGGGAGGGGTTTCATGGCCTGCGTCTTTCTTGGCAAGTGGCCCCAGCCAGAGTGACTTGGTCTCTGAGCCTTGTGGTCATAACCACCTGCCAAGTTCCTGGGCTTCCTGGGGGCACCTTTCCTGCTGTTTATCAGCTAAAGTGAAGTGGGAAACTGTCAACTTCCAGCAGCAAGTGCTCAGGCTGCTAGTAAAGACTCACGCTTTGGGGCTCACTTCTCTGGACAGCTGCTCACCTCTCTTGCCTCAGGAAGCCCGCTCAGCCCAGTATTTGCCCCATAGGCCGAGGGCCCTGGCACCTTTCCTCTTGAGAGGGCTGCAGGCAGTGGGTGTGGCATGAGTTCACACCCAGGTTACAGTGACTCGTCCTTCCATAGGACTTCCTCAGTGGGTGGTGAGGTTGCCGAGTTCTGAATCCATTCAGTGACAAGGACGGACGGTCACCGTGGGGCAAAAGGGCCTGTTCCGGGTACGGGGCTGCCCCTTTACCTCGGGTGTGGCTGCTCTACCTCAGGAGTAGCGAGCACTTTCCTCCTCCTTGTCACTGAGTGAGTCCCCCGGGGCTGCCCTGGCAAACTACCTCCTTTACAAAACCGAAATTCATTTTCCAGTCCTGGAGACCAGAAGTCCGGGATGCAGGTGTGGGCAGGGCTGCTCCTCTGTGGCTATCAGGGACCGTGTGCTCTGGGCCTCTCCCACCTTCGGGTGCTGTGACATCCTGGTACCCTTGGCTTGTGGGCACATCACCTTGAGCTCTGCCTCCCTCTTCCACAGCTTTCTTCCCCTGCCTGTGTCTTGTGTCCTTATAAGAACACCAGTCACTGGATTCCAGGCTGACCCTTATCCAGCATAACCTCATCTCCACTCCCAATTATTGGCAGAGAACTGTTTCCACACAAGGTCACATCATGAGGTTCTGGGGGGACATGGATTTTGGAGGAACACTTCTTACTCCACTACAAACCCTTTTATTACCATCAATCAAATGAATTTTTCAAAGGCACATCTGTTCTACATTTTTCTTCAGTGAGTATCTTCTGAGAACCTTTTGGGTTCAAAGCACTCAGGGAGTATAAGTGGCATGGGAAACTGCCCTCCCAAAAAGACAACATGCGGGAACTGCCCATGGCACTGGGCAGCGTCTGAGACAGCACGAGTGAATGGATATGCAACTGCGCCCAGGCCAGACACCCTGCGATGACAGACCCTGCTGCTTTACCAGGGGAGGCTACTCAACAAGGGGAGTGGTGTCATACTCACAAAAAGCCAAGACTGAAGTGACAGGAACGACTGTCTGGGTTCCCAGACAGGTGACCGTCCTGGGCCTGCTGAAAACTGGCCCGTGAGTGTGCTGGATGCAGGGAACCATCCCAGGAAGTAGGCAGAACATGGGCCTATGTATAGCCCTGGTGCTGAGTCTTCCACTTTTCTTTCTTACTGGGCTGTGGTCGGGCAGCATGGAGGGGGGATTACCTGCCTTTTGGTCCAGAAAAAATCCATTCCACAGTTTCCACCTTCCCTCACTGACAAACGGGATTTTAAATCCCTTTATCTGGAGACAAACAGAAAGTGTGTGCTTATGTCGAATAATTTGAGCTGATACTCTTACCAGCTGTTAAGAAACACATGCAAAAAAAAAAAAAAAAAAAGGCTGGTGACATCTGGCTGGCATTGATATTTTGTGACAGAAGTATCCTTTTGCTGGGGGTGTTTTTCAAAAAACCAGTCTCAGGGTCCCCAATCCCCTTACTGCCCAACTGCTTCAGCCTTCAGCCCCTGACCTTTGACCTCTATGAAAAACAAAAAAGAAAGTGATCATATTGACCAAAGCAACTGTAACCCAAATTGCAGCCACATAATTGGGCGTGGTGACATTGCTTTAGCTCAGATTAAACAATGGCCGGGCAGCTGCTTCCACACGCCCGGCTTTCCACTTCAGCTTCCCCCGAGCCACACAATGCAGTCCTTTCGCTGAGACGGGAAGGATCAGGAGAGGAGGCCCCGTTCCGTGCCGTGGCCCGGCTGACCTCCGCCTCCTCTTCTAACTGCTTGTAACTGGAGGGACTTAGGCTTTCATTTTTTAAAAAAAATAAATGTCAGATAAATGTATTAACTAACACTGTGAATGTTTTCTCTGAAATGTCCACGTCTGTGTTGCCTCATTTTCCCAAGAACACTGACGAAATGGGCCAGTTTCAGAAGGAAGTTTAGGCAATTGCATTTCCAGACTGGTTAGACCCCTTTTGGACCAGCCGAAGTGCTCAGATAAGGTCCAGCACCAAACGAAGATGTGGCGGTCAATGGTAGACCCCACAGGTGGCAGTGGCGCCGTAAAACTGTGATGGAGCTGAAAGAGTCTGGTCCCTTCGTTGTCACCTGGCTGTCACATCGCAGCACAAGGCATCGCCCTCGCACCTGTGGCGATGCCGGCATAAACAAACCCACTGTGCTGCTCGCCGTGTAAAACTCTAGCACATGCTAGAGCACGTGTACAGCACGTCATACCAGATAATGACGATCAACAACTATGTTTCTAGTTGCGTATTTACTATACCAAACTTCTAGTCATTATTTCAGAGTGCATTCCTTCCACTTACTAAAAAAAACAGTTAACTGTAAAGCAGACTCAGGCAAGTCTTGGGGGAGGCATCCAGAAGACCACCTTGTATTCCAGGACATGATGGCTGCGTGCTTCACTGCCCCCAAAGACCTTCCAGTGAGACCAGAGGTGGAGGGGAAGATAGTGATATTGATGATCCTGACCCCATGCAGGCCTAGGAGAATGTGTGTGTCTTCGTTTTTAACAAAAAAGTTTTAAAAGTTATTTTTTTAATAGAAAAAAGCTAATAGAATAAGGATATAAAGAACCTGTTTTTGTGCAGCTGTACCACATTTGTGTGTTAAGCTAAGTGTTAGAGTCAAAGAGTTAAAAAATTAAAAAGTTTGTAAAACAGAAAGGTTACGATAAGCTAAGGTTGATTTATTATTGGAGAAGGACATTTTCAACAATGGATTTAGGGCAGTGTAAGGGCACGATGTGGACATGTCTGGCTTCCCATTCATTCCCCACGTGCTCACGAACTCACCCGAGCCGCTTCCAGCCCAAGCTTCATTCACGGCAAGTGCCTTATTCGGCTGCACCCTTTTTTATCGTTTACATCTGGTTTTTACGGAGCCTATTTTCAGATATATTCCGGTGCACAAATACTTACCATTCTGTGATGGCTGCCTGCAGTATTCAACACAGGAGCACGCCGTGCGGGTTTGTAGCCTGGGAGCAACAGCCTCCGCCACACGGCCTGGCTGTCAGTGGCCTAGTGTGTGTGTGTACTTGGTGATGTTCACACAGTGACAGTCACCTCACATGCATCTCTCGGAACACGCGGCGGTGTTCCTCCTGCCTTGCGTGTGGAAGCTTCCCCCGATGGCATCGGCTGCCCACGGCTCCCACCCAGACCCCTGGGCTCTCTTGCAGAAGTGTCGTATTCTGTGTGGCAGGGACTGGTGTGTGCGTGTTTGCTCTGCTGTTCGAAGGGTCCCTGGGCGTTCCGAGAATGGCCCCAGTGCACCAGGAGTGGAGGCCCCCTGGGTGGGAAAAGCACCTCTCCCAGCCTTTCATTTCACAGATGGGGACACTGAGGCTAAATCCATTTCATCGGGTCCCCTGATCACAGGCGGCGGCCCGGCCAACGGATGCGTCACAGCGACACACTCCCTGCACCTCCAGACTGCAGGGAACGTGCGGAGGACGTGGGACCCTTGCGCCTTCTGTGCCTTGTGACCCAAGGGGCCCAGGGCGTCTGCTGAAGGGAACCCTCTGCCTCTTCTGGTTCGGGTCTTTCTAAGGAAGTGCAGGCAGTCGTTCCAGGAGATCACAGAAGTTCCAGAATGGGAACATGAAGAAAGCTCTTCCCCGGGGTCAACAAAGTTCATGACTTCAGTAGAATGCAGGGAAACAGTCGCTGCAGCACTAAGCTCCAAAGTCCCGACTTCAAGGGCAGAGGATCAAACAGCCAACAGCTAACCTGAGTTTCTGCCTGAGGAACCCGGGACCGTGGGCGCCGCGTGGCCGCCGAGGTGGAACCCGGGACCGTGGGCACCGTGTGGCCGCCGAGGTGGAACCTGGGACTGCCCGGCGCCGCGTAACTGCTGAGGTGACATCGCGCAGAACACGCAGCTCCTGGGCCGTGCTGTCCCGCTCTGTGGTACTGACCACCGGAGGGGAGGCGATGAGCAAAGCGCAGCTGCCCTCCCACTGCGAGCATGTCCTGCAGGGCCTGTGAGTGAAGGACCCTTCCCTTCACCTCCAAATGTCGCCCTGCCCCAAGTCGCCTTCTCTGCTGTTAGGGTTAGGGTTAGGGTCAGTAACTTGTCCACTCCTTTCAAACCACATGGAACGCCTTAATAATGCTGGTGTCCGGATTATGCTCTGAAAGGTAAAAGCTGTTTCATAGGGTGCGTGTGCGCATATGTGCAGAGCAGTGTCGGACAATTCGGTCCCTGAAAAAAAGCTCAATTCTTTCTCAAAATTTAGTACAGAGAATAGAATAGAAGACAGAATGTCAGGGTGATAAGGAAGCTTCAGATGTGTGAGGAGGCCGGGTGCTGTGGCTCGCGCCTGCCATCCCAACACTTTGGGAGAGGCAGGAGAACTGCTTGAGCCCAGGAGTTCACACCCAGCCTGGGCAATGCTGCAAGACTCCATCTCTGTTGTCGATCTACCTGTCCGCACACATTAGCCAGGCGTGGTGGCACACGCCTGTAGTCCTACCTATGCGGGAAGCTGAGGTGGTGGTAGGATGGTTTGAGCCCAGGAGTTCAAGGCTGCAGTGAATGACTGTGCCATTGCACTTCCACCTAGGCAGCAGAGCAAGACCCTGTCCCTAAAGAAAAAACAAGTGTAAGTCGCTGAGGCCCAGAGAGGCCAAGGGACTGGTCTGGGCTCACTCCGTCACACAGCAGGGGCGCAGCTCCCCCATCCATCTGTGTGTGCCTTTCTTGTTATTAAGTCACACGAGTGAATAGTTGCAAACAATACATCTGGATAAACAGTGGACTTCTGTTTCCCACAGCTGCAGGACAATCACAGTTCCAGTGGCTGCTGCTGCTGACGGGCATATGTGCCGCCCAGGCTGGCGGGTTTGTTGCAGTCCGTGCTACAGCTTTAGAAACTGATTTACTGCTGATTTAAGACTCTTTAAAGAGCTGACTTCCTGCTGATGGGGCTGAGGGAAGAGCGGCAGGCGCAGTGCTCTGGCGGCAACTGGGTCAGGGCCTCGCTGAGGAGGCCAGGAGGATCGCCTTCTTTTTAGGAAAGGATGCTTCAGGCTCAGTCTCACGTCCAGGCTCCTCTCCTCTGTGGGTGCAGAGAAGGGCCTGGGTTCTGTCTGCTGCTTCAGTCTGGGAGCAAGTGTGCCTCTGGAATCTCTGAGGAGACGCGGGAAGGACATTCAGTTCGGAGCTTTTAACCAGAACTTTCACAGCAGCCTGCGGGTCAAGGGTCTCCCACACACCCTGAGCTTGAGAGACAACACCTTGAACTTTTGAACCCTGGGCCTTGAGGAGCCATGCGGCACTGCTTGAGGGGGAGATGGCAGCCCTGGCGCTCTGGGCACCCTGGAGGGGTGAGCCTCAGGTGGTCAGCACCACCCTTCCCTCCCCTGGTTCCCAAGAATCTGAGAAAGATTGAGGGATTGAGGCTGTGAACTTTTAGGCACCCCCCAGGATGAATATGATGTGGGTTTAACACAAGGGACGCTGCCGTGCTCTTTTGCTTGATCACATTAACCACATTTTCCCAAGGAGCGAGGATGGACGCATTTCCTCAAGGTTTTTTGGCGGTTGTTTCAGTTCCTTGCTTCAGTCTCTGGCTGAGAGAACTGACTCTACAGGCTTAGCCCTCATTTGTCTAAGACCCAAAGCTTCCAAGATGCCAATGGAGCTCTAGTGAGCACATGTGCACCTGCTGACTCTCCGTGAGGTCTTGCATGGCCTTGGTGGATTCTTTCTACAGAGGCTCAGGACTTGACTTGCCAACAACAGTGATAACGACTCGTGTCAGGATGGAGTCTTACAATTTTGTCTTGCTTTACCTTAAAAAAAAATAGATACAGGGTTTTGCTCCATTGCCCAGGCTGGAGTGCAGAGGTGCAATCACAGCTCATTGCAGCCTCAACCTCCTGGGCTCAAGCAGTCCTCCCGCCTCAGCCTCTCAAGGAGCTAGGACCACAAGCGCCACCATGCCCAGCTCATGAAAACAATTTTTTTTTTTTTGGTAGGGATGGGGTCTCACTACGTTGCCCAGGCTGGTCTCAAACTCCTGGCCTCAAGTGATCATCTCGCCTTGGCCTCCCAGTGTTGGAATTATAGGCATGAGCCACCATGCCCAGCCTTGTTTTACTTTTTATAAATCATATATATATATATATATATATATACATATTTTATTTCTTTAATCCCAGTAAAACCAAGTCCTTCAAGTTCAAAAGTGCTGCGGCAGAGGAGGTGGAGGAGAGAGATGTAAGTATGGAAAACATTCTCAAGGTCTGTTTTCAAGAAGATTTAAATTTTGGAAAAAGATACAGAAAATATTTTCATATTTTGTGTTTGTAATTGTCACTGTGAAAAGAGTTGCTTTTTATGGAGTGACAAAATTTGAAAAAAGGGTTGTGTTTAAGAAATTAGATACAGCTCTGAAGTGTACATGGAATGTTATTCAATGAAGTAGAATGTGGTATGTGGGCAATTATCCAGCACGGTGTTTCCACATTACAAACGGTTAAATTTAAGACAGATCAAAATAAATCAGTTTTGTAAGTGGTTTTATCTAGGTGCAGTGTTTGCATTGTTCAACATTTATTTTATATTGTCACGCTGTCCTTGAAGCGTCCATTTATTCATCTTTTGGTCCTCAACCAGGAGCTGTGTCTGGTATCTGCACAGCTGCCTCTGGGGCAGCTCCCAGCACAGTGGCCACAGGGGCACAGGTGGCAGCTCCACCCGGAGCCTGGGCATGGTGTGGGCTGCGGTGGCCTCTGAACACCTCCAGGACTGAAAATCCAAACTATTCTTTGCCGTAAATCATAATTTTGGTTTTAAATCCTAGATAGAAAAAAAACCATCTCATAGAAAGTTTGAAAGCAAACTTTTCAATCCTAGCATTCTTAACTGTAGTCGTTTGCTACTTTCCTTGCACTTGTTTTTCCTATATGCACTTTTTACAAAGTTGCAATCATAGTTCATAATTTTTCCATCCTGCTTTTGTTTTTACTCAACATTATGTTATCTGCAATTTCTAAGTTGCTACATAGTCTTCAAAACCATCATTGTAAAAGGCTGCTTAATACTTTGCTGGACACTTATTTTGAAAATTCTCTCTTCAGTAAATGACACTGGGACCAACAACTTTATATGTCCCTCCCTCATGCCATGTTAATTCCCAGGTCAAAGGACATAAACGTAATTTTGTTTCCTGATATACACTGCCACATCTCTCCTTCCCCTCACTGAACCGACTTCAGTATCATCAATATATAAGAATACATTTTAACCACAATTTATCATTACATTTTTGTAACATAAGGAAATAAAATTATTTAATTACATTATTTGACCACGAGCAAGTCTGGCTGTTTTCTCATTAAGAGTTACAATTTTTCTTTCATGTTCATCTAAATAATATTAATGGATTTCTTATCAATAAATTTTCCTATCAATTTGTTTGATCTTTTTGTGTGATAAATAATCCCTTGTGCTACTTTTTAAATCTCCAGGATTGTCAGATGTATAGGGAACATCAAAGGCCATTTTAATTATTTTCCCCATATAACCTGCATTTCTTTTTACTTTAATGTTTTACCATTTGCTTGATGGAAGGCACACTTAACTGCCAAAGAGTGCTGTTGAGTTAGACGACCAGTATGCAAATCTGATTTGATATAATTCCAGCCCAAAGTAAAGATCTCGGTTTCTGCTAATCTTCAGGGCATGGAATGGGTGATGAACTCTCACCCTTTCTGTAAGTAGGATGGATGACAACGTGGGGATTCCCATCAGGACCTCCCACTTCCAGGAAGGTTGATGGGGTCCAGCCATCTGCAGGCTGCCCCACACTCTGCCTGAACTCAGTGGGGTGGTTAGAAGGCACCCAGATGCTCCAGGGTTTCCTGGGGCAGCTGAGAGCTTTGAGAAGGAGGTTTCCTGGGCCCCAGGGCAGGGAGGAGGATAAGCCTCAGGTGCCAGGAATTAATTTCATTTTTGCAAATTCGCATTAAGACTCAGAACTTTGGAGGACTTGTGGAAGTTCTCTAGAAATCATTCTGCCTCCAAAGCACTGTGAGAAAGCAGGATTGATGAACGTCATTGCTGACTGTGTGCCAGGCGCTGAGCTTGGTTCTTGGTGTAAACGGTCTTTACTCCTCACAGTGATTCTAAAAGGCTGGTAGGTTTTTTAGTCTAGATTGGAGAAACTGGAAAGTCAGGGCAAAGCGCTCCTTGGTGACATGACAGGTGACTTGCGGTGCCTTGACCTGTCAGGCTTGAATCTTAGGCTCTTCTCACTGGCTGTGGGTCTTAACAGATGGCATTCTTGCCCAGTCATCCCTTCAGGATTTCATAATCTTTTACGTGAAGCTTCAAAGTTGTCAGTTGGTCTAAGGCTCTGGGCCAAGGATGGACTTTACATGATTCAGACAAGTTGCCTAGGGATTTGTTTTCTTCTTTGTGCTTTTTCTGTGATTAAAAGATTCTTTTAAAACCAAAACTGTGTATCAAAAAAATACAATAAAAGCTTTAAACATTTTTATAAAGCAGATAATTTGCTTATGAAAGCAATCATGGCTGCAGGGCTTAGGGCAGAAGAAATGAATGTTTCCCTGAAATTTCCTCTTTTTGGCTGTGGCTAACCAAGCAGGCCACTAATGATGAGAGGGGAGGGAACTATGTGTCATTTTCCTTCAGGGCCAGGTGGCTGGGGATGTGAAGCCTCTTTGGTTTTGTGATGCTTGTGTGGGGTCTGGCCCACATAATTTAGAGTGTTTTATTTTGCTTTGGGTCTTGGACCTGGACCTGAGAGAGTCCAGAACAACAGTAGCAGCAGAAGGGCCCAAGCGCTGCCCAGCGACTGCCAGGTCTGGGTGGCTCTGGAGCGGTCAGCGTGACCCTGCCGTTAGCTCTGTCCCCTTGATTGGGTTATGCAAGTTCTCAGAACTGTTCCCCCTTGGAAACATGGGGATGGCAGCTCCTACTGTGGAGTGCTGCTGTGAAGGTTAAATGAGGTAAATATGTGTAAAAGTGCTTAGTAGAGACAGACTTCATATTCTAAGTCACTGCCTGTGTTCCACCCAGAAAAAGAGCTCTCTGAGTCAAATTTTATCTAATTTTCAAGATTCAGCCAATCCCACCTGTGAATAAGCTTATAGAAAGCTTACTGTTACCCCAGGCAGACATGCCTTCTACTCCAGCTGAGATTTTTCAGCAGTTAGGGCCCGTTTAACAGAGTAAGTTGGCAGTAGTTACATTTAGCATGATGCTGCTGTGTGCATTTTAGTGTTTGTGCCTGAGTAGATTATAAGCTCTCTGAGGGCAGGAACCATGTGTTAGATGTCTTGGAATATCTTAGAGAATTTCGAATAGTGGCTAGTCCTCCAGCAGAAGCTGTGAACTGACTCCTTGGTGTGAGCCGGCAACTGCAATGCCGTTTTCGAAGTGCTGTTCTTCAGAAGGCAGAGCAGCCACACTGGCCGACGCAATGAGGTCCATGCCAGGTGGCTCTAGCGTACGTCTCTTCTCAGGGGCTGGACAGGGGCAGTCTGGAGGCTTGACTCAGCCAATTCTGAAGATGGGTCTTTGTGTGGCAGCGATCAGCAAAAAAAGAAATTCTATTTTGATTTGATCATTTATTGGCATGAAGTTTTATTTTTGCCCATGGTGGTCAACCAGATGTACTGGTTTGTGCTGGCTGCAACCCACGGAAGGCCCCACCTGTGCCATGGGCAGCAGACAGATGGGAGCAGCTGGCTGCCTGGAGACGGACCTCGGTTTCCACTTGATGCAGTCACTTCAAACAATCACGCCAAAGTCTATTGCTTGTAGCTGGCATCATTGACGTTCAGGGGTGCAGCTACGCTTTGCACATGGTTTTACATGAAGAGAAACATGAGGCGAAATAAAGGAACAGGAAAGAGACATACACAGACTAAGAATGAGTAGTGTCTCATGTTCAATCTTTCTCTTCTCGTGTCTTTGGGGTGCCACAATTTTAGTGAATGGGACTAGCGAGTCTAGAATACAATACATTTCATAATCACAACTTACATTTCGTCTTTTTTCCAACACATGGAAAGTATCTGAAAGATAATATCACATCAGTCTTCATAATAGGTAATATAGTTGGATATTAGGCATGATCATGCCACTAAGTTTATTTGAGAGGAAGCAAACATTGAGAATTCAAGGGTGAGATTACAGTCTCTGTTGGCCTCAGCGACATCTGGGTGCTAGTTTCTCCTGAATCCAAACCTGCATTTTAAGCAGACCCAGGTGGTTTCTTGCACATTCACATTGGAGAAGCACTGCTTCAGGGTCAGCAAAGAAGTCCTCTCCCTGTTTCGCTGAGTTTCAGCAGGTCCCTAGGTTAACAATCCTTCCCGGACTTGCCAGAAATAACAGGCTTCCTTCTTTCAGAAGGCCCAGGAAAACTGCTCAGGCCAGGACTTGCGGGTGGTTAGAATCCATGGCAGAGAGCGCTTCCAGCTGAGATTCCCGCCCCCGGGTCCCAGCATCTCTCCTGTGGCTTCTCTCATGAGAAACCGTTCTGCTGTTTTAGGGGCAGAGGCAGCCGCTTCAGCACAAGCTGAGGGTCTTTTATCTGAAGTGCTTGCGAACAGAAATGTTTTGAATTTTGGATTTTTTGGGGGATTTTGGAATATTTGCATATACATAATGAAATATCTTGAGATGGGACCCAAATCTAAACATGAAATCCATTTATGTTTCATAGACACCTTATTATACATAACCTGAAGGTCATTTAATACAACATTTGAAATAATTTGTGCATGAAGCAAAGTCCATCATGCGAGGACTAGTGTAGAATTTTTCACTTGTGGTGTCACATCGGGGCTCAAAACATTTCAGATTTTGGAGCATTATGGATTTCAGATTTTTGTATCAGGGCACTCACCTGTGTCACTGCCCCTGCCACCATCCACCACCAGGCTTGTGCCTCTCAGGTGAGACACGTGGTCCAGAGAGAGCTTGGGTCTCAGACAGACAAAACCGACAAGGATAACATGCATCCTCAGCTGAGAAGAGGGCAACAGAAGTCACCCAGAAACAAATTCTGGGTAAATAACACAGTGGGGCAGTCAGGGCGTGTGACCTGTGTGGAAGCCGACAAGGGAGTGGGGCTCAGGTTGGCTGCTGTGTGTGCAGGTGATGGGGGTGTGCTTCCACAGGCTCTCCCTGTGAACACTTCGCAGGAGACATGGGCTCGGTTCCACGATCTCTCTCTGTGAGCCCTGCAGAGAAGGCATCCCAGGGACGTCACTCACACAGGGACGGGCGGGGTACACGGCACTCCGAGGGGCTTTCCGACATACTAAAATTGCCTAACACAGCAGTTCCTCGTGGCTATTGGTAATGAAGGCAAGATCTGTTTTTGGTTTGTTGTTACTTTTGGCAAGTGTTCAAAACTCATACAGCCCAGTTTTCTGACGGAAACAGAGAAACATTTATCAACTGCAGTATCTACCCAATTGAATCTTACAAAGTTAAATGAGTAATGTGTTTGTAGAGCACTAGAGTCTTTCAAAGATACCCATATCATGAAGTAAGAGTATCATTTTTTTATTCTTGGTGAACTTCAGAAAGTATAAGTACTGTCATTGGCCAGGAGTTTCCTTGTTCATTTTCCTGCAGGGAGCACCTTTGATTACATCTACCATGTGCATGAATAACATCTTCTCCATTTCTCAGAGGTACGTCATGTGCTCTAGAGAGTTCTGTCTGCCATACAAAGTGCTTCGTACAGAAAGAACAAATGTAGAGCTCCAAAGCACCAAAACACACTAAACCCGGACCAGGACTGTGCTCGGCCACTCCTGAGATGACCTCAAAGGATCCTGCACACATCATCCCTGGGCTGGGCTGGAGGGACTTTGATGGACTCTGCACACAGCATCCCTGGGCTGGACTGGAGGAAACTTGATGGATCCTGCACATAGCATCCTTGGGCTGGGCTCGAGGGACCTCCTGCCTGCTTGCACATACTCAAAGGCATACTGTTGCATGAATTGTTTTCTGAACACATTTTCCTTACAGAAACTCCTATTCATCCTTGAATCCCAGCTCAAGTCACTTCCTCCGGGAAGCCTTCCGTTGCTGATCATTGTTGAGTGGCGTGCCTGCCTTCTCTTTGGACTGCGAGCTCCCTGGGGGTCCTCGTGATATCTTTTCATTCCTTTCCTCCGCCTCCAACATGGTTCTTGGAACACACTGGGTGCTTACTGAATACATGGTCAGTAAATTTAAAAGATGAGACGTACCGAATTAGTATTTGTGTCAGGTTTTTTTTTCTGTATCAGATTTACAAGATCCATGACCTCTGCCATGTGCTAAGAACAGTAATTACCTTGGTCAGACGCGTACCCCATTCTCTCTGCATGTTTTCCTGCTGCCACAGACTTAGGTTCTTATGCTGTTAATGAACTTACTCTTCTTGAATTCACTTCTTGAATTATTATCCTGGCTGCTCAACTAAGAGGTGGATCCCTGTGGCTCTCTGTGGTGTCCTCCTGCCACAGGCTGAGACCCTTGACTTCTCCAGGATAATTGCAGTGCTGACATGTGCTGGTGTGCTGGTGGCTGCAAACCCAGGGGGTCAGGAGGGGGATGAAACCCACAGCCGGCAGCACCGTGGTGCTAAGTTTTCCTTACGCAGACAGATGGGGGAGATGACACTCTGGTCCTCCTATAGTTTGGAAATTTCAACTAAGCATCTGGAAGTGTTTTACAGGGAACATGCTGGGTCTAAAATTGGAACCCTTGGTTTGGGCAGCAGTTAAAGACGTGGAGCAACACTGGGGACTGCAGAAGGGGCTCTCGTTTTTCACTGCGCTGTCAAGGCCCCGCACCCGTGGTGCCCTGGCTTTGCTGGCACTTCCCCAGCATGTCTGTGACCTTCAGGAGTTCAGGTGTTAGTGTGTCTTACCCCTGCTCTGTGGATTTCTCCGCCAACTTTGGGAAAACATGTTCACATCCTGGTGGATTTTCATTTTAGACCCATTTGTTTTTGCCCTATGTCCAGGCCCTGGGCTTCCGTGTGTGGCGGCTGCTGGCTTTGATGCTGTGGCAATGTTTCCATGGCATTTCCTTGCTTAGAGTGACTTCTGGGGATGCCGATGTCAGAGGGAGGCAGCGTGGGGTTTCGGCCGCCTGAGATGCATCTGCGTCTCCAGCCTGGCAAGAGGGCACCCAGCACTGCTTGGGGTGTTGCGCCCCAGTGAGAGCTCCTGGCGTCCAGGATGCTGAACAAAGGCTGGATACAACTCTTCGTAGTGGAATCTGAAGGTGCGCCATGTTACTGCAGGGCCCGTTTCTTCTAGCTTTGCAATAAGGCTTCAGCACTGACCTTCCTACCAAGAATCCAGGCATTCACCCAACATTCCCGTTAATGACAGAATCTCAGGAAAATAAGCAGGGGGTGGATGCCTGGGGTGGAGGCCTGGAGCAATCCAGCTCTTCCCAAATGCACAGCTGTCAGGGAAGAGCTGGACTGACCTCGGACTCCTGCCCCGTCGTTGAGCAGCAGACTTTGAAGACAGCATGAGGAAGGGACGTTCTGTACTTCCCAAGGAACTGTTTCCCTGATCTAACTCCCAGTGAAACCGCAAGCTTCGCCTCTTCCTTCCGTTCATTGGAAACTTCTGTTATACAGCTTGAACGCGTTGCTAGCCACGCAGGTGGAGGAGGACTGCGAATCCAGGCCTCCGTGTAGGGTCAGGTGGTTATTTAAATGAACCATTCTTGAATTCACTTCTTGAATATGCACATTCTGGGCCTGGTAAGTGCAGCTGATTGACATTGCTATTAGACAAAGATACCACATTGCAATGGATGGAGCAAAGTCTGGGGAAAGGCCGCCTTTAACATGTGTTTGTTGTTCAGTTCACTTAGGTGACCTGTGGGGCTGCAGCACAGCTGCGAAGAACGGCTCTGAGGAGAGCGCTAAGGCAGGCCCGGCTCTGTCTGCAACAGCCATGTGAACCTGGCAGCACTTCCTTATCTGTGACGTGGGATTAAAATATCTCCCTAATAAGGTATTGGGAGGATTAAAGAAGATCATGGATGTGAGCACTCAGCTGCGTGCCCAGCACATGCTTGGTGAGTGAGGGTGAGTGAAAGGGCCATGGTGACCCGAGTGCCCACAGGGAAGGGGCCGCCCTGCCCCGACCACCCACGGTGAAGGAGCCCCTGTGCCCCGACTGCCCACAGGGAAGGGGCTGCCCTGCCCAACTGCCCACAGTGACGGGCCACCATGCCCAGACCATGCACAGTGAAGGAGCCGCCCTGCATGACCACCCACAGTGACAGGGCCACCTGACGGCCCATGGTGAAGGGGCCGCAGCACCCTGACTGCCCATGGTAAAGGTGCTCTCAGGTTGGTGGAGCTCACCTTTGGCAAGATGGCTTTTGCTTTCCTAGAATCCTGGGGTCAGGTTGGTTGTACAACATGGTCTTCCAAAGGCAAGGCTGACCTACAGAACACCCTCCTGTTACACCATCGATGGCATCAATGCTCGTGCAGGGGGAGCCGAACCCTGGGTCTGAGCTGTGCAACTCACCTCACGTGCCAGTGGCAGCTGTGGCCCAGGTCTCCTGAGTGTGGCTCATCCACGCTGGAGCCTGGAGCCTTTCTCACATAGCGGACTCTGGTTGCCATTTCACATGGGTCCAGCCCCAGAGACACACCCTGCACTCCTCCAGAAAGGGCCTCACCAGCCACCAAGGCAGCTAAGACCTGTCAAGGCCACTCAGCTTTGGGACAACACTTGTCAGCCGTCAGGAGGAGTGAATGGTGGCTGGGACCCCATGTGCAGGTGGAGGGTTCTGCAGACGCTGACATGCGTGACCTCATGGAGGGCCGTGCACACCACTGATGGGCACTCACCCACTGCCACAGGAACATCTTGGTGCCTGCCTGGCATTTTGTGGGACTCCTTGGTTTGCAGCCTACCCCGGCTTCTGGAAGCTTCCCTCAGGAGAAGGCGGCCAGGTGGGGAGGATGACTGGGCGGAGTCTGTTGGCAGGACCAGTATCGTGGGGCTTCCTGGGATGCTCCTGGGCTGGAGCAGGTCCCTGACTGTGGGCATGGCAGGGGACACTGGGCCTGGAGCCCGGCGGATGTTGGGTGGAAAACACCACTGGTCTCTTCTCAGGCAGAAAACACAGGAGTTCTTCTGCAGATGCTGAGGTCACACCCCTAGAAAGGGCTGCCGATGTTCTCCACGGTCTGTCCCAGTAGCATCTAGATAGTCTTAGCCCTTCATGTTACTACCCTGGTCCAGATGAGAGGCGCCCACCAAGCCAAGGGGAAAATCTCCAGAAATTCTTGGGCTTTCAGATTGCACAGCTCCTTCTACAGGAAGAGCTTGTTCCAGGTCACAGGCAGAACACAGGGCATGTGGGTGTCAGCTTTACTTCCATTTCATTTGAAACAAAAGAACTATCACTGATGAGTCAGTTCAACAAACATGTTACCTCTTATAAATCCCAGTCAGAGACCAGGTTAGATGAGGCCGGCACATTGAATTCTGCCTGTGCAGGATTACTTGTGATCTCAAGTTCCTGGCGACCCGTGTTTGCCTTACGACAAGTGGCTACACGAGGGAGGCTGCAACTCTCGTTAGTGAACGCCCTGAGTCTTCCCTCCTTTTCCGTTTTGCCGTAGACTTTTCAGCCTATCAATCAGTCCATGAAGGCAGGATGGCTCCTGGCTTAGCGTCCTCTTTCATCCTGGAATGGCCGTTGTCACAGGGAGACACTTTTTCTGATTTAAAAACAGCACGCACAGAAATGTACGCACAGGGTCTCGTGGCAGCTGGAGGTCTTCTCCGGAGTGGGCTCTGTGACTCCCCAGCAGACCCTGGGTCCAGGAAGTGACCGTGCCTTGGTGTCTCCACTTCAACCTTGGTTCCAGGAACCCTTTCCCTTTTCCCCCTTGAAACGCACTGTGGGTGAATTAGGTCATTTTTAGAGGCAGCACAAAGTGCAGAAAACGAGCTGACTCACAGGCCTGTGTTGCTACCGGTAACCCCTGCAGCTGCTCCCAGAGCCTTTGGATGCCCCGAACTGTGTGCGTGTGTGTGTGTGTGTGTGTGTTAGGTAAAATTTGCCTAGCAGGAACTTTTCAAATGTTAAGTAAATAAAAATATTTTTAAAAGATAACGATTAAAGCACTCCGTTCACGGTGCCAGACTCAGGCTGTGGGATGACTGGATTTTCAGGTCTGGCGTGGTCTTGACTTGAGAGAAAGTCGTGTGTGGGACCCTGTCTGTGTCTGCATCTGCGTCTGCATATGCGGCTGTTCCATAGGTGCTGCTGTGGCTTCTGGGAGGTGCAAAGGGACCCAGCATTTCTTCCTGAAGTCCTGAGGTGTCCTGGCCCAGAGGCAGGAGGGTGGACACACGGGGATTTGGGTTCCGTGCGGCACACAAGTGATGTGCTTTTCTGGGTCCTCTCGGAGTCAAGTCGCAGCTACAGTGATGGCTTCGCCATGGGTGGGGGCGCTCTGGGAAAGGCAGGCTCACAAGGCCATCCCTCGGAAGAGCTGTTGGGAGACTCCTCAAAATCACAGGCACCAAGGAAAGACAGACACCCTGGTTCCAACGGAAAAGCAGTGGCCGCAGCCGGCGTCTCTCCAGGCAGCATCGCAGCAAGCTCCTCACAGGCCGTGGGACACACACGTGCTCACACGCTTCAGGCGAAGTCCCACAGCTTTGTAGGAGCACACACAAAGCTGCCCCCACTGATGTGCAGACTTTCCCATGGGTTTCACAATGTGTGATGTCACGGCTCCAGCCTCAGTTTCCCCACTAGTCGTCTGATCATGTCCAGGATTAAATTACTCCCAATTTTAATGTAAAATTCTGTCTTTCAGGTGAGAAACAACGCTTGAGTTAAAAGCCGAGATTTGAAAGTAGGTGCTGGGTTTTAGACCTTGGTTTTGGTCTGTGTGCCCTGCAGCCCAAGGTTGAGTCGTGTGTGTCTCTGAGCTGGGGATGGTGGACCTTGCTCCCTCCCAGGCATTGCTGCTGGGTGTTAGATGCCCAGTGCACAGTGGGAAGGGGTTCCAAGGCCCATGCTTGGGGCACATGAGGATTTGCTCCAACCTCACATCAGCGCGACGAGGGGTACAGTCGAGGGGCTGTGACGTCCATCCCGGGTCCACGTAGGGCCTGTGCCCAGTCCACCTGTGGCTCCTGTTCTGCCCACAGCCCTGGGCTGCACCCCACAGCTGGGGAAGGGGATGCCTGCTCCTGTTTCCATGTCTCACTCACCTGCTGTGGTCATGGGCACCAGCCCAACCTTGGGGCTGCTGGTGGCCAGGATGGGATGGGTGGGGGTATGGCAAAACCCACAGTTACCACAGACCCCTCCCGGACCCCTCACTGCACCCTTGTCTCACCCCACCCCCTGGGGAGTCGCAGAAAAGGGAGAAGCAGGTTTGTGCAATTCAAGATGAGAGGAGGTGTAGGGTGGGGAGGGTGTTGCTGTGAAGGACGGTGTCAGGAAGGCTGCTGGAGAGCCAGATCCTGGAGGGAGTGTGACCCCAGGGCTGCAGGCCGGACCCCTCTCTGGCAAAGCCTGGGGATGGGGGCAGGGCTGGGTCTCCACACTGAGGGGCAGCCACTGGAGGGGAAAGCAGGCAGCCAGACCCACCCCCCAGGCTCCGGCAGTGTGGACACGGGCAGGACTCTTCATCCTGGGCTGGCTCTGCTTTAGGGCAACTCAGAATGAAACCTCATTCCTCCTCTTCCGCTGGGACAGCTGTACTGCTGGTCCCTGAGCGTGCGCCAATATTCACAGGAAAAGTCAACCTTTCCAGCTCACTCCTTTTGTTTTAGGCTAATGTGCTCTAACAAGGGACCTGCAGCTGCCTTCTTCTACTACGTCTCGTTGAATCTCCATATTCTCTGGGGACATCCTCCATGAAATGAGGCTGTCTGTTCCCGCATAGCGCAGATCGGGCTGAGAGGAGGGTGGTCAGAGACACAGCCCTTGCAGGCCCCCGCACCCCGTCTGCAGCTGCCTCAGGGGCTGCCATTGGAACACGCAGCCGCGCCCCGCTCTCCCTGTCACTCAGAGAGCTGACGGTGGGAGTGCCCGGGCAGCCTTGCAGCCTGCTGGAGGGGTATCACTGCCGATTTCCACATCATGCTCTGAGTTGCTGTTGAGTGACTGAGACGCCACAGTTCCTCCTCCCACGGTGTTCAGTATCTGGGAAAGGTGATGACACTCAGTGGGAAAGTCTCAACATGTCTTTCTGGGGTCTGAGGTTCAGCCGCTCATACTGACCAGAGCTTCCTGCTCTGCGTTTGGGTGTGTGTGGTTTTGCCGCTCATACCGGCCGGAGCTCCCCGCTCTGCATCTGGGGTGTGAGGTTCAGCCGCTCACACTGACTGGAGCTCCCTGCTCCTCGTTGGGGGTGTGGGGTTCAGCTGCTCATACCGGCCAGAGCTCCCCACTCTGCATCTGGGGTGTGGAGTTCAGCCGCTCACACTGACCGGAGCTCCCTGCTCTTCGTTGGGGGTGTGGGGTTCAGCCGCTCACACCCAGGCCAGGCCCACGTTTCTGCAAATTTGAGCCACAGTCGCTGGTGAATAGCTTTTGCTGTACGTGGGAATCCAGCCCTTCCCACACAGCCCTGTGTTGTAAAGCAGGCCAGTGCACAGCAGTGAGCCTTCAGGGAGCCCTGGGGGGGACCTGGCCGGAGCCCTGGGGGGGACCTGGCCGGACCCCTGGCCCTGCAGGCTGCACACAGACTGTTGCTGGAAAGCCGCAAGTTGGCTTCATCTTGCTTTTCTTCTCTGTAGACGCCGGCATTGGAGCCAGATGCCCCTTCGTCTTCGTCTTTCATCATTCACTCTGTAAATGCGTGATGAAGGCATGTGCAGGAGTGGGCCTGGCTCTAGGGTGTGGGGATGGGTTGGGAGGTCTGGTGTCCTGGCCCTTTGTCCTTGCCTTTGATATTTCTGCCATAAGACTGTATGACGATTTACAGCTTAGAAAACACCATCCCATTCTACTCTGTGGAAACCTCCCAGCCCCTGGGAGCTGAGCTGTGAGTGGGGTGGATGGCACCCATGAGGGGCACCGTCTCCAGGAGGAGCCCACGGTGCCTCCTGGGTCTGCTGCTGCCATTGCCCTCCTGTCTCTGCAAGCTCGTCTCTCTCATGGCATGGTTCTGTCCAGGAGCCTGGTGTGCAGTGGAGGGGCCCACGAGCCACAGCTGTCCAGCGCCTGGGAAGGAGCAGCCACCAAGACCTGCAGGTCTCCTTTGCAGCCCCACCTCGGGATGCTGGTGGCAACTGAGGAAAAGTGTGTGAGGAGAGGTGCTGAGATTGCTGTCATCAATCACACACAGAGAGCAGAGCCCTGCAGGAGCTAGGGGAGGGTCGGAGCGGGGGTGCCGCCGGGGCCGTGAGGGCTGGTGCTGGGGGTGTAGCAGGGGCTGTGAGGGTAGGTGCTGGGGACAGCTGCAGGACAGGCCCGCCAAAGGGTACCAGCACTCACCTGGGATCTGCATGGCCAGGAACTTCTGACTGGGATTGGGTACACTATAATTAATGACATGATAACTGATGATCACGATAAGCTAGTTTGTGAGGCAAACAACCACACTTATAAAATTTGGTTTCCCATGGTTCTCGCCCAGGGAAGGAAGCCCACGCCTGCCACATAAACATCTTACTTTCATCCCTGCTGGGTACCCAATGGCCAGGTGTTGGGGCTCCAGGGAGGAGTTTGCATCTGCTTAGGTGTGAGGTGCCAGGGCTTCACAGCAGGGACTGTTTGCAGAACCCACTCTTGGAGAACAGCCGTGCAGTGCTGTGACTGAGGGGCAGCACAGGAAGGGCCTGGGAAAGGGTTCATGTTTCAGCAAGGTGGGAAATCCCAGGCCCTGGGGTTGTGTTTTTAGGCTTGGTGTGAGAGCCCTGGAGGGCGGCTTACCCTCGCTGTTCCACCCTGTGGTGCCAGCTGACCTGGTCTGTCCCCCATGTCTTCTGGATTTATTCCTCATCCACATTTCGTGACAGCAAAGCCTTTGAGGAGAAAGCCTGGGCCAGACGTGGGCTTGTCCTGGCTCTACCAAGAGCTGGTGCCGTCTGGGGACGTCTCTAGCTGCATCTCTCATCCGTGAAGTACGGAGACCTGATCACCTGCCAGGGCCTGGCAGGAGCAGAAAACAAGCTCCTCGTTGATCTCTGCCAGGGGCACAGCTGCCCTTCAGTCAACGTCCCCTGCTCAGCAAGTTGCCAATTATTTATAAATTTAGAATATCCAGAATTCATGATTATTCAACATGGCATTACTTAAGAACACTGAAATTTCTAATCTAAGAAAACCTTTTCCTGCTCAGTACTGACTTTAAAAATCTGGCTGTACTCAAATATCACCTGCAAAGTGGTCGTGTGTCCTGGAGGCCTTGCAGTCGGCAGACAAAGCGGCCACAGACAGGGAGCTGAGGACGTCTGAGGTGGCCACAAGCCTCTTTCATGGGGCCCCCTCTCCTGCGGGGACCATGAACCACATCGCCTCGTCAGCTCAGCCCACCTGGGAACGGCCAAGGTGGGGGCCTGGGAGGAGGATGGTGCAGCTGTGGGGCCATCCTGACACCTGGTCACTCGCAGGAAGGCCTTTTGCTCTCAGGAAGTGATTAGGGGAGATCCCTGAGGCCTCCCTGAGCTCTGGGGAGTGTTTTGGGGACGCAGAACCGCGTTGCTGAGGGCGGCTCTGCTGCTGACAGGCTGCTGTCCTTCTATGTCTGGGATGGTCGCCTTGGCCTCGGAGCATCTTCCAGGGGAGGTGCGGTCCTGTGTGCAGGCGCTGCCCCAGAGAGGTCCCCATGGCTGCTCTTGACATGAGGGCATCTGACCCAGGCACGGCTTGGGGACAGCTTGGGACGCTGTGTGCCCGCCCAGCCAGGCTGCAGCCATCAGCCGAAGGTGTTTAACACTGGACACATAAATGACACGTCCACACACACATCTTATCACAACGCTTAATCGCTGTATCAAGAATCAGGAGAAAACAATGCATCCTTTTACAGCATTTTAAGTCAAAAAAACAAAAACAGCAAGAGGAGAAAGCTGCCCTGCCAAGAACCGCTCCTGTCTCCCTGGGCATCAGCACTATTTACGACAGTCCCCGCCGGCCGGCACAGTTACTATTATTGCTGTAACTGCTCTTCGAAGTGGGCTGTCCCTCCCAGCAGACAGACCTCCCTCTCAGCCGGCCTCTCCTGTTGAGCTTAATTGAATGTCCCGATGCACAGGAGAAGGGTTAATGGCATCACTCAGTCACACAATATCTTGGATTACAGACAGCCAGCCAGCAAAGGCCCGGCAGCATGGCAACGGGGCCGGCACCGTGGGAACAGGCGGACGGACAATGACGGGATTGACAATGCGCACGGAAAGGCCACCTTTGGGAGAAACCGTATCTCCCAGCATGCTGGGGAAAGTGAGAAATAGTGGCAGATGCTGCTGGCCGGCAGCAACAGATGCTTCTGGCCGGCCCGCCAGCCAACCAGCTCCCATGTCGCTAAGGAGGGAACGCCGCTTCCCCGCCCCCGCTCTTTGTCGGAGGGAGGCAGCAAATACAAATATTGCGGAGGAATTAAAAACAGCAGATGGTGGCAGCGGGGCTTGATGAGGTCAGGGTTAGGCACAGGCATACATTTGGTGGCGGCATTAATCACCCCTTCCTCTCAGGCCTCCAGCACTGTGGGCGTGGAGCTGACCACCTTCCTGCACTTCAGCCGCCCCTCCCCGAAGCCTGCCCCGCTGCCTGCCCCCTCTCCAAGCAGCCGACCCCATAGATCAGCTTTTAGATGTCTCATCCGATTTAGCAGAGTTTAAAGAGAACATATGTTGAATATTTTGTTAATTCAATTTGTGTTTAAATAATTGGCGTCGGCCAATTTCAAACGTGAGATTCTAAAGGCCTTGTAGGGTGATTTGATGCATTATCTATCACCCTGTTGAGCGACGTCGGTTGTTTTCGTTACAAGACAAATGTGCACTCTCTTTTTACCGTGAGCTCAGGCGGCACCCAGTTTAGAGCGTCGTCATCACGAGCGTCCAGGAGGAAGTTCTTGTAAATCACAGACTCCCCACGGGAAGGTCAGCGGAGCGGGGAGAGACCCGACTCCCCATGACCTGTGGCGGTGGAAATTCCACTCCCGCGACTTTCTTGGGAGGATGTTCGTGTTTCACTGAAACGAGTATGACTGTGGGGAGGGGGAACATGGCTTGGTGTGTGTTTATGGTGTGGAAGGACTGGCATCCAGTGTGCAAGTATGTGAGCATGTCTTTGTGTACGCATGCGCTGACCGCAGGTACTGCGTGTGTCCATGTGTGTGTGCTCCATGCGTGTGTTACGTGTGTATATTTGTGTGTGTGGTGTGTGCACTCATTGGAGGTGTTCTGTGTGTGTTGTGTCTTGTGTGTGTGTATATTTGTGTATGTATGTGTGTGCTGACTGGAGGTATCCTCTGTGTGTGTTCTATGTGTGTGTGCTGACTGGAGGTGCTCCATGCGTGTGTTGTGTGTGCTCCGTGTGTGTGTTGTGTGTGTGTGAATAGGCGTAGACATCCCTCAATAGCACACCTTATGAAAAATAAAACCTGTGTTCTAAATGCTTTCAGAAATTAATCCAATGATTCTTTAAGGGTTATCCCATTTATGGCCAACACCACTGCAGGATTTCTTACAACGTTTATGTTTAATACCTTAAGCCATACCTGTGTCTCTTCCAAGGTTCAGAGATGGCTTCCTGACTGCACGGAGGAGCGTCTCAGGGTAGTCCGATGGGCTGTGAGGGGTTTTGCCTGCCAGGCCCTTGGTAGGCCTAGATCCTGCCCCAGGCACCTTGTACTCAAGGCATCTCTGTTGGGGCCATTATAGCCTGCGATGGTACAGCAAGGGGCAAGTGTGAAGAATTCTAAGTCTTTGACGTTGAAGAAAATGTGTCTCTCCTTGAGGCAGAAAGGAATCTAGGTTTGATTTTTATGCTTACGAACACGATTTGTTCCAATTCAAAAGTAATTGCTGCTCATTACAGAACATCTAAAAGAAGAAACAAGTAGAAAAATAAAACCCTTTGTGTGTCTCACCAGCATGGGCAGCACTGGCCGCGTGGGGTTCTTTCTCTCTCTCCCGCACATAACGTCCACTGTCTGCTTTTAGAGTTAGATCACAGCTATCACTTCACGTCTTGATTCATTTGCTTCACATTATTATGTGTGCATGTCTGCCTTTTAAGCATTGCCCTCTCTGTATAATATTCTGCTGACTTGATATATTCTGTTATTTAACATTTTCTTCTTTTTAGTATTTGTTTGAATATTTGCAATGGTAAATTATTTGTTTTCACAGACAATTCTGGGATCAACTTGTTTTAAAGATATTTTCTTTTTCTAGAGCTAAATTAACTTCTTTAGGCTAACTTTTCAGGTGTAGAATAATGGGACTTATGTAGAAACAGGAAACAAGGCCAGGTGCTGTGGCTCACGCCTGTAATCCCAACACTTTGGGAGGCCAAGGCAGGTGGACTGCCTGAGCTCAGGAGTTCGAGACCAGCCTGGGAAACATGGTGAAACTCCATCTCTACAAAAATAAAAAACATTAGCGGGGCGTGATGGCACACACTTGTAATCCTAGCTACTTGGAAGGCTGAGGCAGGAGGATCACTTGAAGGTGGAGGTTGCAGTGAGCCAAAATAGCATGACTGCACTCCAGCCTGGGCAACAGAGCCAGATGCCATCTCAAAAAAAAAAAAACAAAAAACAAAAAACAAATATGAAACAAAATAGTTTCCCTTTCTTCCATTTTGTAAAGGCAACACATACTCATTGTAGATACATTGGAAAGAGAGGTTGTAGCTAGCTGAAATAAAGAAAGAAGAAAGAATAACAGAGCCACTGTTAATATGTAATGTATATCCTTAAAGTTTTCATCCCTTTGCTTTATTACATACATCTTTATCAAAATTTGGGTCTTTCAGTTTTCTAAGTCGCTTTTCTTAAATTGTGGGAAAAACCCACGTAGCATGAAACCCACTCTCCTCAAAATTTCCAATCTATGTATAGTGGGATACTCTCAGCCATGCGCTCATTGCTGTGCAATGTAACTAGTTTTTTTTTTATTGCATTTTAGGTTTTGGGGTACATGTGAAGAACATGCAAGATTGTTGCATAGGTACATACATGGCAGTGTGATTTGCTGCCTTCCACCCCATCACCTATATCTGGCATTTCTCCCCATGCTCTCTCTCCCCAACTACCCACCCCCCGCTGTCCCTCCCCTATTTCCCCCCAACACACCCCAGTGTGTGATGCTCCCCTCCCTGTGTCCATGTGTTCTCATTGTTCAACACCCACCTATGAATGAGAACATGTGGTGTTTGATTTTCTGTTCTTGCGTCAGTTTGCTGAGAATGATGGTTTCCAGGTTCATCCATGTCCCTACAAAGGACATGAACTCATTGTTTTTTATGGCTGCATAGTATTCCATGGTGTATATGTGCCACATTT
>CAUYLG010030102.1:0-32992 GCA_963573385.1 Cacajao melanocephalus
CACCCCACCCCCCCTCACCCCCCCCCCCCCCCCGCCCCACTGCCCCCCCCCGGGCCCCCAACTGACCACACTCGCGCCCCTAGCGCCCCTGGCCGCTCCCCCCCCCTCCCCTCTCCTCTCCCCTCCCCTGCCCTCTCCCCTTCCCTCCCCTCTCCTCCCTCTCTCCTTTCCTTTCCTCTCTTCCCCCCTCCCCCTCCTCTACTGTTTGTCTCTCCCCTCTCTTCCTCTCCCACCTCCTCTTTCTTCTTTATTTCTCTTCTCTTTTACTCTCCTGTGACTCTTTGCTTTGTCGACATTGACTGACTGACTCCTCTTTTCTCCTCTTTTATCACCAATTCATCTTTCCCTTCTTTCAAAAATCCCTATTCACCCTTCTCTAAAATCCCTACAATCTGTATGCAGTAGTCTGCCCAGAATTCACTGTGGAAGTGCCCTAGAGAATTTGTGGTGCCAACCATCTCAGCAGAGCCTGGATGACTTTGAGGTTGGGTCTGCTGAGGCCAGACGGGTAGAAATGCCCCCAGAGGGGAAACAGTTGGTAAGGGAGACTAGATTCACGCTGAGACATTCTATGGTGAGAGTTTGCTCTTCCCGAAACTTTAATGTGCAGAAGAACCACTTGGGGAGCCTTGTTAACATGTAGTTTCTGGTTCACGGTATCTTGTGTGGGGGCATGAGATTCTGGATGTTGATGAGGCCCCAACATAATGGTGCTATTGCTGGCCTCAGCACTGCACTTGGAATATAGTGAGGTCAAATGTACTGTCACCCAAAGTGTAAGTCATATGCAGCTGCTGTTGCACCAACAGTCATTTGGTGATGCACAGGTGAAGATTTTTAAACTTCTAATAGTTCTGTATTAATTTTTATGAGTAGCAGAAAATTATAAGTAAGCACCTGTGGTTTTATAGATAATACTGTATGAGAGGAGTTTGAAAGGGTATTAATTTCCTAACTGAGTTGACTTAAATAAAATTATCAAGACATTGGTAATATGAGGTATGTGGGTGTCATGGTTCTGTGAATGCAACGAGTGAATGAATGAAGTCGGAGGTGGGGAGGCATACAGGATCGAGGAGCATGGGCTTTGGAATTAGGCCAAGATTTGGGCTCAAGTCCTGATTCTGCCAAAGTCATTCTCTTTGAACCTCACGTTTCTCAATGTTGAATGAGGCTAATGTGGTCTAGCTCACAGAGTTATTGTGAAGAGGAGAAAGACAGTTTGTGGTACATGCTGGGTGCAGGGTGGGGACTGAGATAATGGAGATAAATACAGCAATTTTACTATTGCAGAGAGAATGGTGGACCCAGAATGAGGGGTATGACACAGAAGGCTTTAGACTGTGGGGTAGTGTGATCTACACTGGTCATTTCTTCCCTCATCATGTTATAGGACATGAATTCTTGTTTCTCAGTCCACCTGGGTCATGATTGTTAAAGGGAAACCTGGAAAGCCAGAAAACTGTCCATACAACCTCTCATTTGTGCCCCATAGAATTTAGATGCACAGGCAGGAAGTTAACCTCATTTTTAGATAGCAGAGAAAGCTCATACCTTGTGTATGTGTGCCTGTGAGTGCATGTGTCTATATTAGAAAGCTGGACAGAGCCCCAAAGCCTCCCCTACAAATAGTTCTAAAACTGAACCCAAAGAGATCAGCTTTGCTAACTCTGAAAGGCAAATGATACCAGCAGCTGGATGCTCCTGGAGGAATAAATGGAGCCTCTCTGGCCTTAGTTCTTTGCAATCAGGCCCTTAGTTGCAACAGGGGTGAGCCACCTCCCTCTGTGTGATATGACCATGGGATTCCTACTCTCTCTATGAACTTAAACCCAGAGGTTCCCAGAAGGGGTACCAACTGTGCCACACCTGAGTGGCTTCTTTCTCTTGGCATCTCACATGGAGCCACACTCTGTTCTGTCCCCCGGAATGGCCACGACCCACTTCTGTCTAGGTAATCTGACTTCTTCCAGGTAGTCTTGCTCAACATGAGTACGACTGATAGAGTTTGACTCTGTGTCCCCACACAAATCTCATCCTGAATTGTAATCCCCAATATCCCCGCGTGTCAAGGGAGGGACCTGGTGGGAGGTACCTGGATCATGGGGGTGGTTTCTTCCGTGCTGTTTTCATAATTGTGAGTTCTCACGAGACCTGATGGTTTCATAAGGGGCTCTTCTCGCTTTACATGCACTCTCTCACCTATCACCATGTAACACATGTTTGCTTCCCCTTCCATCATGATTGTAAGTTTCCTGAGGCCTCCCCAGCCATGCAGAACTGTGAGTCAATTAAGCCTCTTTCCTTTATAAATTATCCAGTCTTGTGTATTTCCTTTTTTTCTTTCTTTTTTTTTTATTTTATTTTTTATTATATTTTAAGTTCTGGTGTATATGTGCAGATAGTGTGGGATTGTTACATAGGTATACACATGCCATGGTGGTTTGCTGCGTCCATCCCCCTGTCACCTATGTTAGCTATTTCTCCTAATGTTGTTTATAAAAGCATGAAAACGGACTAATAGAATGATCCAGTGAAAATGGCAATAACTTTTTTTTTGTCCAAGAAGCCTAGATTTAAAGCATTTGTGTTACTTTCTCCAGCTGTAACAAGGGAATACAAGGCAGTTTCTGCAAAAGTAAAACATAGAGACATAGGAACAATTCTACCTCTAAGTGTATAGCCAAAAGAATGGAAAACAAGTATTGAAACAAATACATGTGCAAGCATGTTCATAACAGTGGCATTCACAATAAGCAAAAGGTGGAAACAGCCTACATCAGCGAGCTAAGTGGATGATTAAATGAATAATAAATTGTGATATAAAATATTATTGAAATTCTGCTCAGCCACAAAAAGGAATATAGTACCAGCATATGCTACAATGTGGATGAACCTTGAAAACACTATACGAAAATATTAAGTGAAAGAAGCCAGGCACAGAAGGTCACATATTGTATGATTCCATTTATGAAAAACATCCAGAATAGGTAAACCTATAGAGAGAGACTGAAGAATGGTTCTTGCCAGGGTATGGAGGGGAGAGAGGAATGGAGAATAACAGCTTAAAGAATGCAGGGTTTCCTTTTAGGATGATAAAAATGTTTTAGAACTAGACAGAGGTGGTGTCTGTTCAGCATTGTCAGTGTTCTAAATGCCACTGAATCGTTCACTTCAAAGCGGTTCATTTTGTTATGTGCCTTTCACCAAGAATTTTTAAAAGGAATAGGAATCATTACTCTCTTAATATGGTTGAGTGAGAAGATGAGCTAGTTCAGGTAGAACCCCAAATGCACCCTAGGGCCTAACACTTGTCACTCAATAAATGCATTTCCCTTCCTCTTCCCCGACTGTCTTTTCACAGACTGCTAGAATCATACCCCTGGCATCCCTTAGCATAGTTGAATTGTCTTTAATTTTTAAAGGGTAATATTAATTGCTTAGGGAAATCAATTGGGAATTTAAAAAATAAAATAAGGCAGGAAATATACAAAAGGAACCATTTCCAAGCCTCATTTCTGCCCATACTACAGCTTTTTGGTTTACTTCTGGGATCTTATTCTCAGTTTACTTTCTCCAACCTCTGTCTTCGGGCCCCATTTGTGCACCAATGGATTGCTCTCTTCCATGGGTTTTTCAGTTTCTAGTTCCAAGCCAGATTTGTGTGAATGAAGTCTTACCACCCCTTCTCCCCCATCACACAGAAGTTGCCTTTCACTTTATTTTTGAGACACAGACTCACTATGTCACCTAAGCTGGTGTGCAGTAGCATGATCATCGTTCACTGCAGCCTCAATCTCCCCAGACTCAGGTGAACCTCCCATCTCAGCCTCCCAAGTATATATGACTACAGACACACATCACCATGCCTGGCTAATTTTTGTATTTTTTTTTTTTTGTAGAAAGGGTTTTGCCACGTTGCCCAGGCTGGTCTTGAACTCCTGGGTTCAAGCAGTCTGCCTGCTTTGGCTTCCCAAAGTGTTGAGATTACAGGCATGAGCTGCTGTGCATGGCCAGGAGCTGCCTTTTAGATATATTAATCTCCTTGGACAAAATGACAGCAACGATAAAGTATTGCTATCATTTATTGTGAATTTGTGTTGTTTTGAGGTCTATAAGAGTGTTTATGTGTATTTTTAATTCCCACAACAATCTTATGAAGTGAGTTATATTATTAGTCCCATCTCACAGATGGAAAACTGATTCATTAGTGAGGTTAGATAACACATCTAGAGCTGAAATACAGAATGAATGAATGAATGAATGAATGGACTGAGTTAAGTGAAGGACTGCCACTCATTGGTTTCCAGAGGGCAGAGGTCTCAGCTCATATTTTCTTTGAGAGGCACATAGCAGGAGGAACTAAAGGTGGCTCTTAGACAAGACAGGTGAAAGACACTCATGGCCGGGGCTGTTCTGAGAGACAAGGTCAAGGTAACTCTGCTAGGCTGCTCCTAAAATTCAGGTTGAGTATCCCTTGTCAAAAATGCTTAGGACGAGAGGTGTTTTCAATTTCAGATTGTTTTTTCTTTTGGATTTTAGAATATTTGCATATACATAATGAGATATCTTGGGGATGGGATCTACATCTGAACACAAAATTCATTTGTTTCATATACACCTTATACATGTAGCCTAAAGATCATTTCATTTTCCCTATGGGGACGTTGAATATGTTGTGTGCCTGCGTTTTTACTTAAATCCATCACATGAAGTCAGGTGTGGAGTTCTCCACTTGTGTTTTCAGCTCTCAAAAAGTCTTAAATTTTGGAGCACTTCAAATTTTGGATTTTGGGATTCGTGATGTCCAGTTTTCCAATGATCTCTGACTCCAGATATTCCGGCTCTTGTGTAATCACCTCTTTTTGGTAGCCTAGAAACATACCTTTAATAAATATAATGCAATGAAACTGATGGAATAACGTGCCTTCTGAAATTGGATTACAAAGGCTCTGGTTTGTATCCTGTCTTCTTCTGTCTCTCTCACTTTCCCTTGCTTCTCTGCTGCAATCTAGTTGCCCTGTTGTAAACTACCCAGTGTGGAAGTCCATTTGGTAAGGAACTGGTGATTCCAGCCAGTGAGAAACTGCTGTGCCTTCCCAGCTGCCACATGCATGAGCCTGGAAGTAGATTGTCCTTCATTTGAAACTTGAGATGAAGATTGCAGCCTTGTGAGGGAACCTGAGTCAAATAACCCAACTAGATCACTTTGATCCCTGACCCACAGCAAATGTGAAATAATGCAGAGACTTTAAAGCAAGTCCCTATGCTAGCCTAAAGAGGTGATTACACAAGGCTGGTTTGAGCCATTACATCTTGGGATAATTTGTTAAACAGAAATAGATAAGCAGTACAGTAGTATTTTCAAATCATAGAGAAATGAGAAGACACAGTCCCTGCCTTCCAGAAACTCAAGGGCTAGCAGGATGGAAAGATAATCACTCAAAGTGGGGATATAGGAGTGTATGCAAGGTACAGAGGTGGCAGAGGGGATTCAGCATTAATGAAGGATTCCACAGCTTTGAAGTAGGAGTAGGAGTCCATAAGAGGATGCTGCAAACAATATATTTTTTGAATGAATGTGTACTCTGGAATGGTAAGAGATGGGAAGCAAGAACAACTCAGATACAGGAAATGAGGTTATCATAATTTGGCATCCAATCTGCAGGAAGGAAGGGGTGGAGATAGGAAGGAGTCAAGGATGACTGGATATTTGTTGTTGTTGTTCAGTTAAACAAGTGGTGGTTGTGCCATCAGCTAAGATAAAGATCATAGGAAGAAGATTGCAAAGAGCAGTAAGCCTTTGGAACAGGTCTCAATCATGTGCTATACCGCTGTTCTTTAACTTTCTTGGATCACTGTTTGATATGGGTGGGGGTGGGAGAGAGGGAGAGAGAGAGAGAATGAAATTAGTTATCTCTGTGCAACAATACTTAATGATAGCATTGTGAGAATGGCTTCACTGCTCAGGGTCTCTCTCAATTTGCTGTCAAGATATTGGCTGGGGCTGCAGTCAGCTAAAGGCTTGACTGGGGCTGGAGGGTCCACTTCCAAGATGGTCCATTCACGTGGCTGTTGGCTGTAGGTCTCACTTTCTCCTCATTAGGCTGCTTCTCCAGGGAGCTAACATCTTTCAGAGCAAAACATTAATCCAAGAGCAAAATAATAATCAGGAAGCTGCAAGATATTTTATAACCTAGACTCCTAATCCATATACTAGTTACTTCTGCTTTATCCTATCCTTTGGAAATGAGAGACACCCAAGAGATCGAGAGCATCCTGGCCAACATTGTGAAACCCCATCTCTACTACAAATACAAAAATTAGCTGGGGTGGTGGTGCATGCCTGTAGTCCCAGCTACTTGGGAGGCAGAAGCAGGAGAATTGCTTGAACCTGGGAGGTGGAGATTGCAGTGAGCCGAGATCATGCCACTGTACTCCAGCCTGGAGATAGAGCGAGACTGTCAAAAAAAAAAAAAAAAAAAAAGTGAGAGACATCAAAAATGTGTGGACACATCTTAACACACATACCTACACACATGTATGTATGTATGTATATACTTATATGAGTGTATATGTGTGTGTGCTTATTATACTGATGCCCAGCTCATAGTGGATACTCCATAAATATTGATGAATAAAATGTTTACACTGCATGCAGAAGTTTTATCCTATTTCATTTAAAATATTATAAACATGGTTCTATGGTATTAAGAAATGAAAATATCATAGACTTTGCATAGACTCAGGTGGCTTGAGTTTGAATACCAGGTCCATCTGTACAAACTTGGACAAGTTGTTTAACTACTCCAAAGTAAAGTTTCAGTATCTGTCGTATGAGAATAATGGCACTCATATATCCCAGAGTTGTTATAAGGATTAAATAATCTAATATATGCACAGGACTTAAGCCACTCCCTGGAACATGGCAATCATTATTTAAATGTCGTTTATTTTTCATATTGTGCATTCCAGAATGATGTGGCCTGTCATGTACTTCCCCTGTATTTTCTGCTGCTATTTCCCCTTGACTTGTGGTTGTGGTTTTAAGGACTCAGACATCCAGGGATGAGCTTTCACAGGGTCCTCATGGTGTGAAAGGGGTTGTGCTTTCTTTTATAGTGAAAGCACAGGGTCGCTTCCTGTTCTGTCTTTGCTGTAGGAGTTCAGAAAGCACAGAGCCTGATGCCAACCATTATCATGACTGTAGACATGATTAATTGGTTGTCTATTCCAGGAATTAACACTTCTTCCCACAAATACCTGATTACAATGACTAATTAGACAAAAGTTCTTCCCAAAGCCTGTCTGAATTACAGCTCTAATGTAATAAACCTTTTTCAATGCAGACATGGTTATTTTTTCCATTCTTTCTCTTTATAGGAATCAATAAGTTGTTTAGATATGTTCAATAGAGAGGAAATGAACAAAAAGCAGGTTTTGCTCCTTTATGAAAGTAACTTTTAAACTCTTTACCTGTAAAAAGGGCCATCTTTTTCATATACCTAGTGAGTGGGATTTTCAGGAAAATTTAGATGGGCTCGTTTCCATGATTTGGTGAGGACGACTAATGGTCCTTTGAGCAATTAGTGTTGGATTTTACTGTTACCAAAATGAACTTGCTTCACAAATCTCACCGCATATATTCTGAGTGCTGTGTGTTAGAGACCAGGGAAAATTTGTTTTCTGTTCTTGCCTCATGCCGCATCCAATGCTCATGTTTCCCTTGCTCTTTTATGACATTCAAAGTGCATCTGGAATGCTGAGATTCTCTCAGACAATCATTATTTTGAGGCACCACATGAATAATAGGACAGTAAGAAAAGAGAATACAGTATTCTGGGACTTTCTAACCACATGGCATCAAATTGTAGGCGCTTTTCTTTTATGTTCATCAAAGTAGTCTTTGTTCCAGGTTCATCGCCTTGGAAAGAAGCTTGTCTGGTGTGTATGAGTGACAACGTGGATGAAAAACACCGTAAAAATTTCAAATGGCATTGTTAGTTGGAGTGGAATAGTAGGACAAGAGACTGGCAACCATGGCAGTGGCCTCTGGTCTTTCTCTGCCTCTGATAATCATGGCACTAAGGGTCCTGAGGTTGATTATTTAGGTAGGTAGATTATTTAGATGGGAAAATTTATGGAGACAATGTTGGCCACAGAGGGTCCACGTGAGCATGGGTCTCAGACAAATATTCCGGACCAAAGATATCCAAAGTATCCCAATGATAGTAACCTTCAAATTCTCTCCCTCCAAATCTATCCCACTCCCACTCTAACTCTTAGCATTGCCATGTCCGTGATGGGGGACAAGGTGTGTATGGGGAGACAAAAGAAGACCGAATATAAGAGATAACTTACAGCTGTAAATTTACATTGTCCTCCACTGATTCAACATAGATTGAACCATTTAATATCAGAGGTATGGAGAATTCCCACCACCATCCTCTTAGGGTTCCAACTGGGTCTGAAATTAAATTGACATAAGATAGGCTAACAGTGTAAAAGCGTAAAGTAAGTTTTATGTGTCATAGGAGCCTCCATAAAGAAATGACGACCTGAATAAACAGTTGGAATCTGTTATTTATATACTGGATTGGACAAAGAATAGTTAATTGTAAAGTAACAGCTACATTATGTGTGGAGGCTTAAAAGATAAGAGTTACTCTAACCAGGTGTATATAGTATTCTCGGGGTCTCTGTTGCCTTTCCTTCCAGTATAGGGAGAGTGTCTTTAACATGGGAAGTTTATCTTCTGCTGTAAAGAAACAGCATAAAGGTCAATGTGGTCATTTTGCACCTGCTGTTTTTTTCAAGTGTCTTTAACTTAATAAATAGTTAATATGTGGAGGAGGGCGGTGAGGGGTAATGTTGAGGGTAGGGAGAACATCAGGAAAAATATCTAAGGGATGCTCGGCTTAATTAATACTTAGGTGATGAGTTGATCTGTGCAGCAAACCACCGTAGTACACGTTTACCTGTGTAGCAAACCTGCACATCCTACACATGTACCTTGGAACTTAAAATAAAAGTTGAGGCTGGGTGCAGTGGCTCATGCCTGTAATCCCAGCACTTTGGGAGGCCAAGGTGGGTGGATCACCTGAGGTCAGGAGTTTGAGACCAGCCTGGCCAATATGGTGCAACCCCGTCTCTACTAAAAATACAAAAATCAGCAGGGTGTGGTAGTGGGCACCTGTAATCCTAGCTACTCAGGAGGCTGAGGCACGTCAATGGCTTGAACCTGGGAGGCAGAGGTTGCAGTGAGCCGAGATCGTGCCACTGTACTCCAGCCTGGGCTATAGAGTGAGACTCAGTCTCAAAAAAAAAAAAAAAAAAAAAAGTTGAAGAAAAAATAGTTAACATTCCAGAGTGATATATTTTAAACTCTTTTAGGATTTATGAGGCACTATTCTCAGTGCTGAGAAAGCTGAGATTCTAGATAATGGGTCATGACCACACTCAGGAACACAGACAACAAACAAAAAAACAAAAATTTAAATTCTGTATTTTAAATGCTGCATCAAGAAAAAACAAATTCTTAAGCTTTCCCGCCCAACTCATATTAGAGTTATAACTGAATTCAGGGACTGGAGGTGGGCTTTTAAAAAGCTGGGTTCTTTTCTACTATGAAACATTTAGGACACAAAAAATGTTTAAGAGCAATTTAGTGAACCTCCAGGTATTTATCACATAGTTGAAGAAATAAACCCCTTGAATTCAGTTGAAGGCCTTTGTGTTTTCCTCCTCTACCTCATCTTACTCTCTCAACCCACACAATTGCTGTCTTGATTTTTACATTATCATGCCTAGAGGTGTAATTCTTTAATAGGGGCATTCTAAGTCAATAAAGCTAGGGTGAAATAAAAGCCATCTTGTCAAATCATGTGTCTACTGAAATCGTCTGTCTTAGAGGATTTTTAGCAAAAAAATTAGAAATGTGAATGTCTCGTCTAACTTATCCACTGGCATTGATTTTATGGTTAACATTCACATCTACTGAAGAATTTTTTTTTGTTTTTAGACAGAGTCTCACTCCGTAGCCCAGGCTGTAGTGCAGTGGCACAATCTTGGCTCACCACAACCTCTGCCTCCCTGGTCCCTGTTCAAGCAATTCTCCTGCCTCAGCCTCCCAGGTAGCTGGGATTACAGGCACATGTCACCATGCCCAGCTAATTTTTGTGTTTTTAGTAGAGACGGAGTTTCACCATGTTGGGCAGGCTGGTCTTGAACTCCTGATTTCGTGATCCACCCACCTCTGCCTCCCAAAGTGCTGGGATTATAGGCGTGAGCCACTGCACCCAGCCTGAAGGATTATCTTCTAAGGGAGCTTTAGGGTTTTAAGCAGGAGTCCATGTAAAACAGGGCCTAGAAGGTTCTCTCTCTCTCTCACCTCTGCATCTCTGTGTGTCTGTCTGATTCTTCATGGTCTTCATGCAAGATTTCTCCAAACAAAGACATTCATAAGTCTACCAAATTTAGCAAAACTTTATAGATACGTATATATTTTATAGATTATGTATCTTGTATATGTATGTTTGATGCTTGATGACATTTTTTTTTTGAGATGTAGTCTCACTCTGTCACCCAGGCTGGAGTGTGGTGGCGCTGTCTTGGCTCACTGCAGCCTCCGCCTCCCGGGTTCAAGCGTTCTCCTGCCTCAGTCCCCTGAGTAGCTGGGATTACAGGTGCACACCACCACTCCTGGCTGATTTTTGTATTTTTAGTAGAGACAGGGTTTCACCATGTTGGAGAGGCTGGTCTCAAACTCCTGACCTCATGATCCACCCACCTTGGCCTCCCAAAGTACCGGGATTACAGTTGTGAGCCACAGCGCCCTGCCAGTTGATTACATTTAAATTTCTGATAAATAATAAATATTTTTATTGTTCATCCTATGCTATAACTGGATGTATTTACACTAAAAATGTTTCATTGTTTATTAGAAATATAAATTTAAATGATAATTCAATATTTTTTTCTGCCAACCCTAAATAGCTTCTACGAATATCCGTCTCAAGCCCAGCCCCATGTAGAGGCTGGTTTTCTGTTCCTTTCAACTCCTGAGAGGGAAAAGACTGATTGATCCAGCCTTAGTGGGTTTCAAGTAGCTTGGACTGAGTCATGTTGATTACAGAGAACTGCTAGAAGACTACCTTTGTGGATTAAGGCAGCAACTAAAGAGGGTG
Source organism: Cacajao melanocephalus (assembly GCA_963573385.1). Taxonomy (NCBI): domain Eukaryota; kingdom Metazoa; phylum Chordata; class Mammalia; order Primates; family Pitheciidae; genus Cacajao; species Cacajao melanocephalus. The sequence continues at coordinate 11,187 of CAUYLG010030102.1, forward strand.
ATTGTGAGCTGGGAAGACATTAAATGTCCACTCCAGAGTATTTGTATTTACTTTACTTTCAAATAAATGGAGATTCTTCTCATTGGTTCCTTCTCTCATTTCTCTTAACAGGCAGCGTTATGTGGCAGGTAGGAACACAGACCCTGAATTTCCACTTCCAAGTATGTTTACTTCCTCTGCTACTTACCAGAGTTAGGATTTTATGCAAGTCAACTTCCTTATATATAAAAATGAGATAGATAATAATAGTAACTACTTTATAGGATTGCTGTGAATATTAAATGAATTAAAATGTGTAAAGCACTTAGAACCCTGCATGTAACATATTAAAAGTATACAACAGTTCATTATTTTTCTCCAGAGATAAGTGTATTCCCAGTGGCTTTCAGGAAGGATGTCCAGAAAGAGAGGTAAGGGACAATCTAACTGACTCACTTGGTTTTTAAAACCAGTGTATACCAACTTCAGGGTTATTCTTCAAACTCTTTTAAACCAGAAGTCTACTAATATTTCTATAGAGAGTCAGATAGCAAATCTTTTAGGATTCATGGGCCCTATGGTGTTTGCACAATGCCCCAAGTGTGTTGCTATAGCAATGAAAGCAGGCATGGAAAATTTATAAGCAAATGGGTGTGGTTTTGTTTCAATAAAACTTTATTTACAAAAACAAACAGTGGGCCAGATTTGGCCCATGGACTGTAGTTTGTTAACTGCTTCTCTAACCCTTCTAGCATCACTCTTTCTCCCACTTTTTAAAGAATCAGTTGAAACTAATATAAACTATTCTTCCTGTCCCCACTCTCAGTCATGGATTTCATAGACATTCAATGATGACTGCTTTGAATACTTGCTGTAAAGCAGTTTTATAATATGCTAAGAGACTTAAAACCGTACAAACCATTCATTAGTTTGACAAATATTGATTAAGAATCCATAATATATTAGGTACCCCCTGGCCACTATTGGGCACCTCTTCCAAAGAAATAATCAGAGAAGCAGATACTAAAAATACAAAATTAACCAGGCATGGTGGTGCACACCTATAGTCCCAGCTACTTGGGAGGCTGAGGCAGGAGAATTGCTTGGACCTGGAAGGCAGAGGTTGTAGTGAGCCGAGATTGTGCCATTGCACTCCAGCCTGGGCAATAGATCGAGACTCTGTGTCAAAAAAGAAAAAAAAAAAAAAGACTTGAACGGAAGCCCTCTGGTTCAGCTTTCTATACTCTCTGAGTTGGCTAGTTACCAAAAAGGAAGGTTTGGCTGGGAGTCAGAGGTCGTGGGATTTTGCTTTCATTCTGCTAACAACGTATCTCATGGGTGGATTCCCAGCCTCTTTTCTTCTACTGCAAAGGGAAGGTTGAACTAGGTGATCTCCAAGCTTCCTTCTTTCTCTTGCGCTTTAGGATTAATTCTAAAGCAATTCACTGTGCACTGGGAGCAACTTCTTATTTTTTATTTCACTCTTTTTTTTTTTTTTTGAGACACAGTTTCACTCTTGTCGTCCAGGCTGAAGTACTATGGCACAATCTCAACTCACTGCAACCTCTGCCTCCCGGATTGAAGCGCTTCTCCTGCCTCAGCCTCCCAAGTAGCTGGGATTACAGGTGTCTGCCACCACACCCAGCTAATTTTTTCATATTTTTAGCAGAGACAGGGTTTCACCATGTTGGCCAGGATGGTCTCGAACTCCTGACCTCAGGTGATCCACCTGCCTCAGCCTCCCAAAGTGCTGGGATTACAGGCATGAGTCTCTGTGCCCAGCCTGTTTCATTTTATTTTTAACAGCTTTAGTGAGGCATAATTTATATACCAACAACAACAACAAAAAAAAAAAACCCCTGTATACATTTAATGAATACGATTTGATGAATTCGGACATATACACATACCTGGGAACCAGTTGCCACAGTCAATGTCATAGATACATCCATCATATCAGTTCCAAAACTTTCCTTGTGTCCTTTTTCTCTTTTTTTCCTTTGTGGTAAGAGTATTCATATATGGAATTTAACATAGTCAAACTTATAAAAGCAAAGAATAGAATGGTGGTTAGCAAGGGCCGAAGGGAAGGGAATGGGGAGTTTTTCAGTTGGTGTAAAATTTCAGTTATGCCGGATGAATACATTCTACAGATCTGCTGTACAATATAGGACCTATAGTTAACAATACTTTATTATGCTGTCAACAGTTTGTTAAGAGGTTAGATCTTCTGTTAAGTGTTCTTACCACAACTCCTTACTCTTAGTTATCATGATCCACAACAGGATCCTGGTCTCATTTTGTTCCCTTGAAATGATCTCTGTGTGTACCTTTAGCAAATAGAAACTGCTGTTGGCATCACAGACGCAGCAATGAGATAATGGGCTTGGGAGTCATGCAGACCTGGTCACTCATTTGTTGTGTGCTTTGAGGGCAAATCATTTGTAGCATAGCACCTGCAATGCTGCCTGGTACACAGTGATTTGTAAAGAAGAAATTTCTCTGAACCTAAAGAAGATGCATAATAATAATAATCTCTACTTTCTAGAGTTATTGTGAGAATGAGAGAACGTGTATGTTAAAGGACATAGCATAATGTGTGGCACATGACAGGGGCTTGGTAAGTGGAAGTTGTCACTGCACTAGCCAACATTTACTATGTTTATAAAGCTTAGCACAGAGGTTTATGCTCCATGTTCATTATCTAGTTTAATCTTATAGTTCTCCCAGTCAGAGAGGGATTTCTCTCAGGTTAGAGATACAACATAAAATGCAGTGAAGAGCATGGACTTGAGACACACAGCCTTCCCTTGTCTAGCTGTGTAATTAGGAAAGTTACGTAACTTCTCGAAGCACCTTCATTCTCTCATCTGTAAAATGGGATGTTAAAAGGATACCTACCTCAAAGATGGTAGTGAGAATAAATTACTGTATGTAAATTGCATGGAGGAGTGCCTGGTACAAAATATGGTTAGCTATTATTATTCTTGTTTTACAGATGAGGTCACTGAAACTGAAAGTGAATGGATAACTCTCTTATGGAGGAGGGTCACACAATTAAGAGTAAAAACATGAACCCTGGCAATTAGAAGCCATCACTTGCTTGCTTAATCATCATGCTATCTACCCTCTCCCTGGTCAACTATTTAGCATGAGTGAATATTGATAAAAATGCCCAGATGAACTGTTGGTCACTGCCCATTGTATTTGTAGTTCACAGTAAGTAACATCTGATAGAAAATGTTATTACAATTAAAAAAAAATAACCAAGAGAGCTTCAGATGCCCAAGATTGTAGCCAAGCTAAAGATGAAGGATGGCATTTGGAAAGGGCATATCACAGAGGTGGCAGAGCCTAGGCATGGAGCGATGACTCAACACTGAGTCCCTAATTGCTGCCCACAGTCTGGATGGCTTGCTGGTAGCCTGGGAAGCAAGGGTGGAGGGGTCAGTGGCTTTGTGTTGGAAATTGTGGAGCACAGAAGAAACAACAATTGCAAAAGTTTCCTGAAGCCACAGAGAACCTGTCCAGAGTGATTTATTGCAACCAGAGTTTCATCATTTCTTTCTGTCTAGGGGATTCTGTTTGTAGGTTTCTGCTGACCTCCTTCCCCAGGAAGCGAGAACAGAATGTGACCTCTACTTGTTCTTTATCGAGTCCAAGTGCTCAAATGGACCTTCAGGTCAGACTCCAACTCATGAGGGATCTACTTTGAGCCCACAGTCACTGAGTTCTGATGTGCTACAAGGTGGCAGTAAAAATGGAAAACATCATTCCTGATATTTTAAGCCAGTACCATGTTCCAGGCATCCTATATCACTGAATCTAAAATGACATCAATAACTTACACTTCTATTTCATGCACCTCTAAGAAAAAAACCCCTCCATTCAATAACCTAGGATATACCATCAATTGTGAGTCATATTCCAATTCCAGAGATGATAAAATGTGGAGAATATGTGCCTTAAGAGTAATTCAATATAGTGGTGGCTCATTTGATCCTCCCATTGGCTCCACAAAGCAGGTATTAATATACACCCCCTTCAAGAACAGGAAAGTGGTTCAGAGACATTACATAACTTGTTCAAAGTTAAACAGTAAGAGAGAGCCAAAATTTAAACCTTGGCAGCTTGATGTAAGCCCATGCACCTCCTGCAACCTGCAAGTCACCTGTTTTCTGTGCACTTAAGGTAGGAGGCCTGGTGGTGTCTTTGTGTTTCTTCTCTCCCATTCCTCAGCTGAGCTTTAGGCTTCACATGTTACAGCTTTCGTCTTCCAGACCAAGTCCCTAGCTGCTCCCAGAGGCCAGTAGCGCCTCAAAGGTCAGAACCTCCTCCTTGAGTCTTTTCTGTACCAGAACCCTCTGGTTGGGAACAGCAGAAACTATCAAAAGCCTACCTGAGCAGAAGGGGAGCTTGTCGGGAGAAAAATGGCAGCTTGCAGAATGGACCAGAGAGTGGGACCTGGGCAACACCAGGAGTCTAGATGCCAAGAAGTCTTCCCACCTCTACTTGCAAGAATCTGCATTCACCAATTCTGATTAATTTTCCTGAAGTCATGTCACAAAATGCAAGAGTCAACATTTCAGGACCGACAAGCACGTTGAGGATGCTCAGGGGAAGTGCTCTGAAACCACAGTCAGCAAGGAGTTCCTCAAGAGGAAATTTAGGCAGGTTGCAGACTTTTGGTTCAACAACTGCCTTCTCACACAGCTGGCTTTGCCTACTCTCTGGGTGACCTTGGGAAAGTTATCTAACCCCCCTGCACCTCAGTCCCAGAATCTGTAGAGTGGAGATCACAACAGCCCTGCCTCACTGGGCTGGGAGGATGGATGAGATGATGGCTCACACCATGTACGCAGCAAGTGCTTAATAAATGTTGGCAACCATCTGTCCCTTCATGCATCAAACTGAAAGTTCTAGCTGTTTGTCACAGAAACTTTCTGATACCTACAACTTCATGAATCTTTTTTTTTCTCAGAAGTTCCTGACGTCCCTAAAATTGGAAATGACTCACGTTTGATTTTGAGCTCACACTTGGAAGTGAAAACCCTCAGGTCTCAAATTTTCTGTTGGAAATACCTCATATCTGACATTGGTACACTAATGGATAATTTCCAAAGCCATCCCTCAAATGCCTTGTTTTATTTGATGCACTATGTACATATTCTGTGCCCCTGACGGTGGCAATGTCTATAATTTATATGCATGGACACAAGGTCTGTATTATTCACAAATTTATGACTTTATAGATCATAAACCCATTAAGTTGTGAACCATAGATCATAAACTAGGTTTCCAGACCTCAGTACTATTGACATTCTGCCAATTCTTTGTTGGGGGGTGCTTTCCCGTGCATTGTAGGGTGTGAAGAACATCCCTGGTCTCTACTTCTAGATGCCAGTACCAAATACCCTTTCTTTTAGTTTTAAAAACCAAAAATGCCTCCAGACATTTTTTTTTTTCTTTTTGAGAGGGAGTCTTGCTCTGTTGCCCAGGCTGGAGTGCAGCAGCGCAATCTCGGCTTATTGCAACCTCCACCTCCTGGGTTCAAGTGATTATCCTGCCTCAGCCTCCTAATCAAGGAACTGGAACTACAGGTATGTACCACCTCTCCCAGCTAATTTGCTATTTTTAGTAGAAACAGGGTTTCACCATGTTGGCCTTGCTGGTCTCAAACTCCTGACCTCAGGTCATCTGCCCACCTCTGCCTCCCAAAGTGCTGGGATTGCATGAGTGAGCCACCACCCCTGGCCCCCCAGACATTTTAAAATGTACCTTGGGGTACAATATTGCCTCCAGTTGAGAACCACTATGGTGGATCAATATAAGCTCCATGAGACACTGGCTGTGTCTGTCTGGTCCACCATTGCATTCTCTAGATCTAGAATAGTACCTGACACATAGAAGGTGCTTTATATTTGCAAAATGGTCAGATAAACCTGGATCATGGCAATCTTAGGCTGAAAACAGAAGAAACAACTAAAAGACACTTCTAGTGTGCTTACTGTTCTCCTTAGCTGATGCTCAAAGCCTTCCACCATGTGGGTCCAAGTGTACCTTTTCAGTCTTATGCTCCCATTTGGACTCAGGTGGTCCCCATGGACTCATTTCACCACTTTTATTTTATTTTATTTTATACTTTATTTTATTTTGAGACAGAGTCTCACTCTGTCACCCAAGCTGGATGCAGGACAGTGGTGTGATCTCTGCCCACTGCAACCAGCATTTCCCCGGTTCAAGTGATTCTCCTGCCTCAGCCTCCCAAGTAGCTGGGACTACAGGTGCATGCCATCAGGCGCTGGCTAATTTTTGTATTTTTAGTAGAGACAGGGTTTCACCATGTTGAGCAGGCTGGTCTCAAACTCGTGACCTCAAGTCATCCACCTGCCTCGGCCACCCAAAGTGCTTACAGGGATTACAGGTGTGAGCCACTGAGCCTGGCCAACCATGTTTATTTTTGCAGAACGATATCAACCACTTGTCAAGAAATTATTCCAGCCTGCCACGTTTATCCTGCACTAGGAGACCCATCGGAAGAACTGTCAAACAAATACATTAGTCGTAAAAGTGACACTAACAGGTAAACCCTACGTGAGTAAGAGATAACAATGCTTTATTAAGTGCAAGAATAAAGCCGACTCTTTCCCCTGCCTGACATAGCTTTGAAATGGTACCTCCAAGGCTGTGGCTGGAAAGGGCCCAACTTCAAGTGAGCCTCTTGCCTTTTGTTGCTCCCTCTCTGCCATCCTGGGATGGGAGTGTGTGTGGGGAGCAGGGTGGTTACTCAGAATCTGATTTAACCCCTCCTATCCATCCATGATGCACAATCTCGAGCTTGCAGAAGGAGCCCTGAGAATGGTCTCTCAGCTGTGGCCCCTTCTGGGTCCCACAGAGGCCTTTCTACGGTGTAACGTGCACACTGTGGAGGTGTGCACAGCGCTGTTAAAAAAAAAAAAAAAAAAAAAAGCAAGGCCAAGGAACAGAACGCATGCAGCTTTTCCACTGGGGATGGTTCTTATTTAAACTTTGGTTTTACATTTGTTTTGATATTTGAATTTGAAGCCAGGCCAGGAAAGAGGAAAATCTGCAATTATAATCATGTCTTAGCCTGTTTAGATGAAACTTGAAAAGGAAATGTTAGGTTAGAAAGTAGGCAAAACAGCAAGAGGCTCAGAGGTCAAGCAACCCAGGTTCCAATTTAGGTTTCTCTCTTGGTAGGTGTGTGACCTTGGACAAGTTATCTCACCTTTCTAAACTGTGGTTTCCTTATCTGTAGCAATAATGCTAAACTCTTTGCCTGCTAGGGAGGCTGAAAGAAGATAATGCATACCATGTGTGTAGCACTGTACCAAGCGCCACACATAAAGGAAAGGTGCTGTTTTTGTTTTTGTGGTTGTGGTTGTGGTTGTGGTTGTGGTTGCAGTTGCTGATGACTACAGCCTCCTGTAGAGATTGTAGGATCTCCTCTGGACGATGGCTTCTTCCAGAGATCAAGTCTTACCCCTGGGACGTGCAGAGCCATGTCAAATCTGAAGTCAATGTCTCTTTACCCTTGGCTTGTGAAGGGAGGCTGACAAGCTGGGTGGGACAGGGTTGGGGGGCAAGGCACTGAAAGTTTATTTGGCAAAGGCACTAAAAGTTTCCACATAACAGCTGGACTAAATGTGGACTTATTCTGTGGCCACCCCCTTCTAGACCTCCAGGTCATCATTTGTACAAGAAGGTTAGAATCTGAGTCTTTCTAAACTATCTTCATTCTTTGATGTGCTAGTCTGGTGTTGTTCAACAGAACTGTCTGCAATGCTGGAAACACTGTCTCCCAACATGGTAGCTGTTAACCAGATGAAGGTACTGAGCACTTGAAATGTGGCCAGTGCCTCTAAGGAACCAAATTTTTGACTTTATTTATTTTAATACATTTAAATTCAAATGTAAATAGCCCATGTGGCTAGTGGTTATTATGGAAATCCACAATGAAGATTCTAAATGCAACCACAATTCCCATATTGTAACCAGCTCCATCCATGTACATGTGGCAATAGGAAGGTATATTAAATTAGCAGACTAATATTTGTGAGGTCAGAGATCATGTCCCTGTATGGCTTTCTTTCCTGAGTCTTTTATAGCATTTAACACATAGCCGGTGATCAATAGCATGTCAATAAATGAATGAATGATTTTTCTCTAGGATTCTCTCTTTTATCTTCCTGCTAGAAGATAAAATTATCCTAAGAGCAAATAATTCTGGCAGCTTTTGCATTGTGGTGTGCAGAAATCATCTGTTAAAATATAGCCACCCTTGGGAAGGTATTGCAATAAGGCCATTATTAGCATCCTACATCTATTAATCCATCAGATGAGTTGAACACTTAAGGGAATAGTACAAAGGAGAAGAAACACTGATTGTGAAGGCTGAGGGAAATTCTATAACCTGATGAGTTTATGTGTTGCATACTATATGGGTTTTCTTGTTCCTTGTGTATTCAGGTATGCTTGTCTGAGAATCTCCAGGTGTGTCTGTGTATGGATGTGTGTGCAAAATATAGATGGGATTTGTCCATTGTTAGATAGTTGGACTCCAAATGGCAGTAATAATAATAATCTCTGCCATTTAATATCTAATGTGAACTTTGAACAAATAGCCTTTTGGAATTCACTAGCTGTGAAATGGGGACAATAGGAATGATATCTTATGGATTTGTGATCATTAAACAACATATTTTTTAAACTACCTAACACAATGCCTGACATATCATAGGTGCTCAACAACTGCTCACTAAATGACATAATAAAATTGTGATTACGTGTTGCATATGTCTACATATTGTATATGTCTTAGTAATTACAATAAATGCATTGCAACTATTCTCTTCTTAATTCTCATAATATTGCCAGCTACATAGTATATTATTCTCATTTTGCAAATACGGAAATGGCCTCAAAGGAGCTGAGTGCCTTCACTGAGCTCAGCCAGCCAGATCAGCAAATCAGCCAGTGGTGAAGAATAATAGTAATGATCCTAAAGTGATCTAATAGGAAACAATAATTGGAAATGAGCACAGACTGAACTTCAAATCTACAGTCTTTCCCTAATGCTGCTAAGGCCCCTGGAGACAGAAAGGCCCTGAGTAGCCAGACATCTGCATAATGGCTTCCCATCCTTTCCTCTCTTAGCAGTTAATTCAGCTAGCTGAATATGGATCCAGGCTCAGAGCCAGTTAGAGCCCTCTGAAAACAAGGCTGTAGGTGGATAAGTGGAGAATGTCTGATTTCTTCTCTTTTGCGTACAAAACCTAGACTGTATGAGTTTTGAAGGTTAGCAGAGGTGCTAAGGAAGCTAGTCAAGGCCTATTTGGAAAGTGAAAGGCGGGAAAAAAGCACCTCAGGCCAGAGAAAAAGGAAATAGCAACAGCTGTCTCTGCAGATGCGCTTCCCTCACCCACTCCCGCATCCCCATCCCATCTTGAGGATGTGGGTGTTTGCAGAGTTGTGTTTAGAGAAAGGATGAAATTGGGTGGGGGTGAGGGAAGCTTGAGACATTATTGTAGTGTTAAAGCTATAAAATCTTTGTAAAATCTTCTAGATCCAACCTGGCCTGTAAAGTTGTTTAACTCCCAAGTTATGGTTGTGGGAGATATTATCATGCAATAAAATTAGGAGGCTACCAGTCATACTGTGTCTTGTTTCATGTCATGTCCACTACTTGCACCACAATTGTGAGAAGTGGGAATACAGCAGAAATTTCCTGATCGATGAGTCATCTCAGAGTCCCAGAATCTTCCTGCTATGTCTGCTTAAGCGTCAGGTTGTTTAGGTTCAAACCCCAGCTCAATGTTAGTTAACTTTGACATTCTTCTTTCAAAAATAGGGGTGATAATGTTGATATTGGTATGACAATTAAAGGAGGTAATTTATGTAAAACATTTAAGATAGTGCCTAGTACAAAATAGGTGTTCAGTGAATGCTAGTGCTCCTTATAATTACTTCATCTCCACCAAACATCCTTTTGGAAAATAAATATTGTGATTGGGCTCATGGCCAGCAGTCAGAGTGCAATGCATTCTCACAAAGCTTGCACCTGGAGTTGTCAACAGATGCATTTTATCTCCTATCTCCTTTAAGTGACAGAATCTTCGGTGATTGAGTAGAAATCCACAGGTTTGGCACCTGATGTGGTTAAATATAGTTTGGATGTTTGTCCCCCTCCAAATCTCATATTGATGTGAGATATAGCTTGGATGTTTGTCCCCTCCAGGTCTCATATTGAAATGTTACCCCTGTATTCATCCATTCTAACACTTCTATAAAAAACTCTGAGATTGGGTCATTTATAAAGCAAAGAGGTTTAATTGACTCATGGTTCTGCATGCCTGGGGAGGCCTCAGGAAACGTGCAATCATGGTGGAAGGCAAAGGGGAAGCAAGGCACCTACCTCACGAGGTGGCAGGAAGAAGTGCAAAGCAAAGTGGGGAAGAGCCCCTTATAAAAACATTGGATCTTGTGAGAGCTCACTCACTATCATGAGAAGAGCATGGGGGAAACTGCCTCCATGATCCAATTACCTCCCACCAGGTCTTTCCCTCAACATCTGGTGATTACAATTCAAATGAGATTTGGGTTGGGGACACAGAGCCTAACCATATCAATCCCAAATGTTGAAGGTGGGTCTAGTGGGAGGTGTTTGGGTCATCGAGGTAGATTCCTCATGAATGACTTGCGCCTGTCTTTGTGGTCATGAGTTCTCACTCTATTAATTCATGTAAGAGCTGGTTGTCTAAAGACGCCTGGCACCCCTCCCTCTCTCTCGTGCTCCCTCTTTTGTCATGGATGTGCCTGCTTCCTCTTTGCCTTCTGCAATGATTGCAAGCTTCCTAAGGCCTCACCAGAAGCAGATGTTGGTCCACACTTCTTGTACAGTCTGCAGAACTGTAGGGCAAAATAAATCCCTTTTCTTTATGAGTTGCACAGCCTCAGGTTTTCCTTTATAGAATGCAAAATGGATTAATGCAGCTCTGCATCAGAATTGATCACCCTTTGGTGAACTCTTAGCAGTGTCTTTGCTGTAGACTGAGCCAGGACCTAGCTCTGGGAGTTTTTGTAGCTCAAGAGTTGGTATATAGTTACCGCCAGCATCCTGGCCCAGTTTCCAGAATCTATTCTGCCACTTTCCGATTGGTAACCACAAAGAAAAATGGGGAAAGAGCACAAGCTCTAGATTTGGGGCAGACTGGGTAAGATCCTAGCTCTATCCCTCGCTTGCTATGTAATATTAATTAAGCAATTTCACCTCTATGAAGTGTAGCTTCTTTTTTACTTTTCTTTTTCCTTCCTTTAAAGGGCAATAGTTTTTACCCATCTAGTAAGGTTATATTGAAGAGGGAGACCCAGGCATCTCAGATCAACTTCCCCTTTTCATATGTGATTCCTAAAACTGTAAACCAAAACCCTTTTCATATGTAATCCCTGAGACTGTAAACCAAAACCCTTTTCATATGTAATTCCTGAGACTGTAAATGGAGACCCTTTTCATATGTTAAGCTACAAACCTAAGATTCTTCCAAGTGTAACATCTAAAGTATAAGCCTATATAAAGACAGAACCTTCCTTTGTTAGGGGAGCTTGGCTGTTAGGCAACTATGCCACCTTGCTCCCAGCCAAATAAACCCTCCTTCCTCCTGTATTCGGTGTCCGAGAGATCCGTTTCCCACGGCTGCTCCTGCTACAATATTATTAGCTATGGTTCTTTGGTCACAAGCAACAGAATCTGGCTCTGCATTGCTTAAGTGAAGGCAATAATTATAAAAATAAACAGTTGCTTCCAGGGTAGCAGGGAGCAAAGAGTACAAAGTATCTAGGCATCCTCAAACGGCCATGGTAGCATAAACCTCTTGATGATAATGTGAATCAGGGTTCTCCAGAGAAATAGAACCAATAGAATTGTAAACCAAAAAGTATCTGAGACAGGTCTGAACCAATTTAGAGTTTTATGTTGTCCAGGTTGAGGACCATAGCCCGTGACACAGCCTCAGGAGGTTCTGAGAACATGTGCCTGAGGTGTTTGGGTTACAGCTTGGTTTTCTATATTTGTGGGAGACAGAATTTATAGGCAAAGACACAGATCAACACGTGGGAAGTGTACATTGGTTCCACCCGGGAAGGCACGACATCCCAAAGCGAGGGCTTCTAGGTCACGGGTGGATTCAAAATTTGCCTGATTGGATAGTGTCGAAAGAGTTAAGCTCTGCCTGAAGAGTTGAATTCAGCATAAAGAAATGCTTGAGTTTAGATAAGGGGGGCTGGGGAAGCCAAGGTTCTTATCATGTAAATAAAGCCTCTACATAGCAGACTTCAGAGAGAATAGACAGTAAATGTCCCTGATCAGAATTTAAAAGGTGTCAGTCTCTCTGGAAAAGACCCAGTAAGGGAAGAAGAATCTCTACAGAATGCAGATGTTCCCTCACAAGAGATGGCTTTGCAGGGCCATTTTCAAAATACATCAGATAAATATATTTTGGGGTAAAATACTTCACCTCCTACCTGTCATGAGATGCTATAGCAGAGTCAGGTTGCAATTTGGTAAGCTATTGCTACAAACAGCCTGTTTTGTCAGTCTTAAGATCTCTCTTTGCATGTTAATGCTGACCGGTTGTGCCTAAACTCCAAAGGGAGGAGGGTATTATGAGGTGTGCCTAATCCCACCTTCCCATCATGGCCTGAACTAGTTTTTCAGGTTTCTTTAGGATCTTCTTGGCCAAGATGGGGTCCATTTAGTTGGCTGAGGCCCTTAGAATATTATTTTGGTGTTAGAGCATATATTTATACATATTAAAGAAGTTGGTTCATGCAATTACGGCAACTGAGAAGTTGTACAATCTACCATCTGCAAGAGAGACACCCAGGACAGCCAATGGTGTAGTTCCAGTCTGAGTCCAAAGTCCCAAGGACCAGGATTGTTGATAATGTAAGATGCAGTCCTTAACACCATGGAATACTATGCAGCCATAAAGAAGAATGAATGAGTTCGTGTCCTTTGCAGGGACATGGATGAGGCTGGAAACCATCATTCTCAGCAAACTAACACAGGAACAGAAAAACACCACCTGTTCTTTCTCAAAAGTGGGAGTTGAACAATGAAAACACATGGACACAGGGAATGTAGCATCATGCACCAGGGTCTGTTGGGGGGTGGGGAACAAGGGGAGGGAGAGCATTAGGACAAATACCTAATGCATGCCGGGCTTAAAACATAGATGACGGTCTGATGGGTGCAGCAGACCACCATGGCACATGTATTCCTGTGTAACAAACCTGCACGTTCTGCACCTGTATCCCAGAACTTAAAGTAAAATTTAAGAAAAGAAAAGAAAAAGATGCAGTCCAAATGCAGGAAGAGAAAAATGTCCCAGCTTAAAATAATCAGGCAGAGAGAGAAAATTATCTCTTACCTTGTCTTTTCTGTATTCAGGCCCACCCTCGGTAGGGAAGGCAATCTGTTTTACTCAGTCTGCCCATTCAAATATTAATTATATCTAGAACATCCTCATGAGCCCACTAAGAATAATGTCAACAGTATTTGGGCACTTTGTAGTGCAGAAAAGTTGACACATAAAAGTAACCATCATAGTGCTCTCACTTGGGCACCAACACTGGAATAAATAAACCTCAGTGGTTTCCACTATCCTTGCATCACTTAAAAATCCTGGCAGGGCACGGTGGCTCATGCCTAAAATCCCAGCACTTTGGGAGGCTGAGCCAGGTGGATCACTTGAGACCAGGAGTTTGAGACCAGCGTGGCCAACATGGTTAAACCCTATTTCTACTAAAAATACAAAACTTAGCTGGCTGTGGTAGTACATGCCTATAATCCCAGCTACTGGGGAGGCTGAGGCAGGAGAATTATTTGAACCTGGGAGGCAGAGCTTGCAGTGAGCTGAGATTGTGCCATTGCACTCCAGCCTGGGCAATGAGGCAAGGCTGCATCTAAAAGAAAAAAAACATTTAATTAAAAAAAGGAGTCAAAGTCCCAGGAAAGATACTGAATGGCTGATAATAGGTCATGTGCCTTTTTCTAATGTATTCTGGTGCTGTGAAAAGTGATATAGTTGAGATACCCAGCACATAATACATGTTCCCTGTACGTGCACCTATTTTCATTATTTTTGTTTCTCTCCTCTCTGTGCCTATTGTCAGTAACTCAGTGAATCATTTCAGAATGTCTTTGCAATCCAGATACCCTGAAAACAACCTCCTCAACACCCACCAGCCAAATTTGCTTCTTTTCCAGCAACAATGTATACAATCTAGGTGTTAAACAGTGTGGAACTAGTTATTTCAGTTCTTGCCATTGTGTTTACCAATTTTTTAAAGTCTTGCCTCCAGGAAACACTGAACATGATTACTTTGTGAGAAAGTGACATTCCTGGTTACTTTTCCGAATGCACCAAGTCAGAGTCCTACCAGCCCTTCTCCCTGCCCACTGCACTAGAGGTGTAAGCAGGTCCTTGCCTGGCGGGAAGGGAGCCTAGGGGCAGGACCTGGCATGAGTGAAGCCTGTTGGGGGTGGACCATGTATTTTTTAGTTAGTAGATTAGCAAGCTCATGAAAAGGCATAGCCTGGCCTCATGCCTGTAATCCCAGCACTTCGGGAGGCCAAGGCAGGTGGATCACCTGAGGTCAGCAGTTCTAGACCAGCCTGACCAATATGATGAAACTCCATCTCTACTAAAAATAAAGAAATTAGCTGAGCGTGGTGGTGCTCACCTGTAATCCCAGTTATTTGGGAGGCTGAGGCAGGAGAATTGCTTGAACTCGGGAGGCAGAGGTTGCAGTGAGCCGAGAGTGAGCCACCGCCCTCCAGCCTCAACAATAGAGCAAGATTCTGTCTCAAGGAAAAAAAAAGAAAGAAAGAAAGAAAAGAAAAGGCATAGCTCTTGCCTTTGAGCTTCCAGGTTGCATTTTTTTTTTCTTTTTTTTGAGACAGAGTCTTGCTCGGTTGCCCATGCTGGAGTGCAGTTGCTCAATCTCAGCTCACTGCAACCTCCGCCTCCCGGGTTCAAGCAATTCTGTTGCCTCAGCTGGGATTACAGGTGCCTGTCACCACACCTGGCTAATTTTTCTATTTTTTTAGTAGACATTGGATTTCTTTATGTTGGCCAGGCTGGTCTTGAACTCCTGTCCTGCAGTGATCCACCCACCTTAGCCTCCCAAATTGCTGGAATTACAGATGTGAACCACCATGCCTGGCCAAGGTTGCATGTTAATACTTGTGTCACCTAAAATCTTTCATCATACTCATAACAAGTTCATGTGCATTTATTAGCTTTGAACAGAAAAGTGACAAAAAATCTGTTTTTGAAATGCATGTAGAAGGAGAGCAACTACCCATTCTGCTCCTCTAAATACATATCTGTCCCCTTCCCTCTACTGTTAATTTCAAACTCGGCCTCAAGCAGGTGCCTCTCATCATCACTTCTAGCCCCTGTGCACCTGTACAGAATCTTAGGCAGACTGGAGTAGATTAGAAAGGGAAGAAGAGATCACCTCCTAAATGCCAGCTCTCTAGTAAGAGTCTGTTTCTAGTAAGAGTCTGTTTTTGCCCTTGACAACACCAGTGTGACTACAAGTGCAAGGTGTGCAGATTCCCCTGCCCACCAGGGTGTTTGGATCTCCCCGTGTTAGCATAAAAAAAAAAAAAAATTAAGGTGGAATTTCACTCTTGTCACCCAGGCGGGAATGCACTGGTACAATCTCAGCTTACTGCCACCTCTGCCTCCTGGGTTCAAGTGATTCACCTTCCTCAGCCTTCTGAGTACCTGGGATTTCAGACATTCACCACCAGGCCTGGCTAATTTTTTTTTTTTTTTAATTTTTAGTAGAGACATGGTTTCACCATGTTGGCCAGGCTGGTCTTGAACTTCTGACCTTGGGTGATCTGCCTGCCTCAGCCTCCCAAAGTGTGGGGATTACAGGCGTGAGCCACCGCACCCAGCCTAGCAATATTTTTCTTAAGACGCATCCTACTGCACTGGTGATACAGGAGTTAAGAAGAACTTATTTAGGCAGATAGGGAGGGTACGGGAGTTCTCCATAAGTAAGGTTTTCCTTTTAATGAAAAGCAGCTCCCATATTATTTTCTTTTCCAGCAAAGAGCATCTTGTAAAATTGAGCTGCAGACATAGACAAGTGAGCTAGAAGATGTGCACAGTTGAATGCTGGCAGTCGTGCCAGTAGGAAAAGGCTACCTGTTCAAAATGGCAGCTCCATCTTCCCTTCATTTTGCCAAACTACCTGTACAGTAAGAAGAAGACAACATAGCCCCCTCTAGGCAAAGACCTCATTTCCATAATAAGCTTGGGGTGGGGTGACCAACCTTCCTTGCTCGAAAGGTAAATCATACACAGCCTCCTCAAGCCTGCCTATAAAATCTGGAGCAGTCCTCTGCAGGCTGGTTTTTCCTTTCAGGCACCCCTCTTTCTTGCAAGAGAGCTGTTCTTTCTCTTTCTTCTGTCTATTAAACTTTCGCTCCTAAACTCACCCCTTGTCTCCTTGTTGTGTTTGTGTCCTCATCTTCTTGGCGCAAGACGATGGACCCTGGGCATTTACCCCAGACAATGAATGACGCTGCTTTACTGGGTTAAGGATATGGATTAAAATTCATGTACTAGGTTTCTAGTACATGATTAAAATTCATGTACTAGATTGTAATTCTTCATCCATCCCTCCAGCCACGTCATTTTCCTTGTGTCTTTTCATTTCTTCCCACTCCTCTAATTTGAGGTCAGCTCTGTGACTCTCTTTAGGCAACAGAATGAGCCAAGGTGATGTAAAATCCCAAGACTATACCGTCCCAGGCCTATGAGTTTCCCTTTGCCCTCTTGCATCTCCTGCACGCCAGGAGAATAACATGCCCAGGACAACCTGCTGGATGAAAAGAACAGGAGAAGGGCAGAGCCATGCCAGTGAGCTCCCTAGTCCACCCCCAGCCAACCGCAGACCTTGAGCTAAATGATGAATTATTGTTGCATCCTCGGAAGCTATTTGGGGTTGTTTGTTCAGGTTCAATTTCTTGACTTTTCATGAGGAGCTAAAACTAGATGGTTCTTAAGGGTACTTTTAGCTCTGAAATCATGGAGTTCCTCTGATCTCCAGTAAATATATCCACCAGTATCTTTGACTTGAGCATTTATTACTTTGTATTGTGGGAAACGTGCAAAGTGTCTGCCTGTCCCACCAATTGTGAGATCCAGCTGGATAAGTCATGTCTCACTCATCTCTGCAGCACCATGTCCATCTCACGGCTCGCACATAGTAAGTTATCAGTTAATGCTTGTTGTGGGAATGACTGTGTGGCCGAGGGGATCTTCCAGTGGCACATTCAGATACGTAGCAAGTTCATCTACTTTCTGTTCTCAGAGACAAACAGTTATCTCCAGATTCACCCGACTATGTGCCTGCTGTCCTTTGTGCTGTGGGTGACTTGGTCAACCAGGATTTTTCATTTAATTCATTTATAGCATACTTATCAAATGCATACAGTGTATCAAAGTGCTTTTAGATTTTCATGTGTCTGTTTGTATATTTAACTACCCTGTTTACTGTGACAAGATTATACCTGCAAATCATTTGAAAATAGGTACTATAAAAGGATATCCAGTGGAAATTAAGTCCCTTCTTCTCTTCACTGTTAGTTCCCCAGGTCACCTCTTTGTTTTAGCTTCTTGGATATCTTTCCAGAGATATTATATGAATGTACAAGCAAATAGGCATCTATAATCCCATTTCTACCTTCTTTTGTGTATTAATGGTGTGTACTTTCACACTCTTTTTATTTTGCTCTCCTCACTTACAGTTTGCTATAGATAGTACCATGTTTAGTAGACATAGCTCTATCTTGATACCTGATTTTTTTGTTTTTGTTTTGAGACATAGTCTTGCTCTGTCGCCAGGCTGGAGTGCAGTGGTGTGAGCTCAGCTTATTGCACCCTCTGCCTCCCGGATTCAAGTTATTTTCCTGGCTCAGTCTCCTGAGTAGCTGGGACTACAGTTGCACACCACCACGTCCAGCTAACTTTTCTATTTGTAGTAGAGACAGGGTTTCACCATGTTGGCCATGATAGTTTTGATCTCTTGACCTCACAATCTGCCCTCCTTGGCCTTCCAAAGTGCTGGAATTTTAGGCATGAGCCACCGCGCCCAGCCAGCTCTATCTTGATATTCTAATGGCTGCATCGTATTCCATTTTATAGATGTACCATAATTTAAGCAGCCCTTGTGATTATCAAAGTTAATTTCAGTCTTTGGGCCAAACTCTTCTGAAGGGACTTTGAGGACCTTGGCCTCATTTGGGGCCAGCATGGATGGGCACTGACCAGAAGGCCAGCTGGGAATGATATCTGGCCCATATTCCACTCATCAAGCCAGGAACATTAATGTATCACTGTAGCTGCCAGATGTACAGGTATAAGAGAGATTCTCCCTGGCCTTGTCCTTCAAAAAGTTTTAAAGAGGTAGCCCTGTGAACTCAGTACCCAGCTAATCTCAGAGCTTAGCTGAGTGAGATGACCACTTGCCACCTTGAATAATCACAACACTAACTACTCCGTAAGCAGTTAATTATGAAAAGTCAGAACCAAGTAAGAGACACTGAGTAGGGAGCTAGATAAAAGGCAGGGGCTTAAGAATGGACCAGGCATAACAAGGGTGCCAGAACCATCAAGTGTCCCATAAACAGAAAAAAGAGGGAATGCAGAAGGCATGAGGATAGAGAGTGATGCTGAGAGTTGATCTCCTGGGCAGGTGGGGGAGCCCCAGAGGGTCAGTTTTGGGGGTTCCTGAAGGTTAACAGAGGACAAGAAAAGTTAATGGCTTCAAACAGAATTGTGAATAGCTTATGAAAAAAATTTTTAAACTTCTCTTTAATATGATTTTTAAAACATTTTAATTTTTCTTAAAAAAAAAAAAAAGCTATTTATCCAAAACTCTTTTTCTTCCTAGGGTCTCATGTCTTTAAATACACCAAACATGACAATTTTATAAGCAAATCACATTATACATAATACATTTTTATGTTTCAAATCTTACAAAAATGACAAGTTCCATAAAGCGTGTTAATTTTTTTTTAAAGAAGAATGCATATATTTCAGTTTTCCCATGTTGCTACTTCATCTGCTTTCTTCCATCACAAATCCCTCCCCCCTACCACCACCCTCCAACTTGGCTTCAACATTTTGGAAAATTTCTTGTCTGTAATTCCAACCTTCTTTTCAAGAATGACTTGGTTGACTTCTCCTTTCCAGATAAGATCTGGACTCTGATTCCGTTGCCACCATTTGTTTGCAGTTTAACTTCTGATGAGTCACTTAAAGTCTCCAGTCCTTGGTTTCTTATCTGGAAAGTGAAAACCATAATAATACTTACCCCAAGTTGGGATGATTGCATGGTGTGTGTTCAGTATCTGGCACAGTGCTCAGTGCACATTGGAGAGACTTTGTATTCTGTTTCTCCTTCCTGATACCGTTCAGAAAGCGCTCTCCTTGGTGTTGGACCAGTGGTCTCTCTTAGTAACCTGAGTGGGTTAGAAATTAGATAGTGGTGGCTGGGTGCGGTGGCTCACGCCTGTAACCCCAGCACTTTGGGAGGCAGAGGCAGGTGGATCACGAGGTCAGGAGTTCAAGACCAGCCTGACGAACATGGTGAAACCCTGTCTCTACTAAAAATACAAAAATTAGCCAGGCATGGTGGTGCACACCTGTAATACCAGCTACTCAGGAGGCTGAGGCAGAAGAATGGCTTGAACCTGGGAGGCAGAGGTTGCAGTGAACCGAGATCGCACCACTGCACTCTAGCCTGGCAACAAAGGGAGACTCTGTCTCAAAAAGAAAGAAAGAAATTAGACAGTGGCATTTAGGTAAAATAAGGAAGGATCAGAAGTCAAGAGAAACAACTAGAGATAGATCTCAAGCAGAAAAGGTGACACTAGGGGAAAAAAAAGAGAGAGGCCCTCTGCTGGTGTACAGGAAAAGACAGGCCTTTTGGAAGAGGCAGGGACAAATCTCTGTGATGACAAGTTGTCTTGGTTTTCCTGGAACTGAGAAGTTCTCAAGATGTGAGACTTTCAGTGCTAGAGCCAGAAATCAGGACAAGTTGGTCACCCAATGTCTTAACCTTTTGGAAGTCATGAAGGACCCTTCCCAGGCCCATGAAAGACTGGCTGGACCTGTCTGCCTCTTGGCAGAGTAACCTCCATTTTTTGCTGGAGAAATATTGAAAGGGCAGGAAAGAGATCACAGGGCCAAGAAAACACTGAAAGTGAGAGAGATAATCACCCGGAAATGACTCAGTAACTCTAATTGGCTAGGAGAGGCCCCATCCTACCTCAAAGATCCATTTGTGCTTCAAAAGAAGCTTCAAACTGGATTAAAAGGATGTTCTTTTCCCAAACAAGGACAAAGATCCTTCCATCAGCACAGCAAGGAAGCAGCACTGTTCAGACAGGACCTCTGATCTCCCCCAGAGACTCCAGAGTTACTGTTTTCCCCAGAGAGAGAACTGCCAAAAAAAAAAAAAAAATTCAACAGGGTGTGACCCTAGAAGGACTCTCAGGAGTCTCATGTGGGAGGATTATTAGAGGCGCAATAAAATAATCAGGCATTTGCCTTTGAGTATCCCATGCACTCTGTCCTGTTGTTACTCATGCCCCCACCCCCATCCACTCTGGGGGCAGGCGTGCTACATGGCCTGCTTCTTCTCTCAGCAAGGGGTCCTCTGTAGTGCCTGTGGAAGTCAGAGGTCCAGGAGAGCTGCCCTTCACTGGAGAAGCGGGGAAGGGAATCGTTCTCTCCAGGGCAGCTTTTGCACTTTGAATGGGGTTGAGGTCATCAGTGCATAGAAGCAATTGGAGCATCCATACAAGGGTCAAACACCCCATCTTCTCTCTTTCAAGGGAAGGAAAACAAAGCTGCAGCCAGGGACATGGGAGAAACATCGTTTCTCTTGACTTCTGATCCTTCCTTATTTTGCCTAAATGCCACCGTCTAATTTCTTTCTTTCTTTTTTGTTTTTGAGACAGAGTCTCCCTCTGTTGCCAGGCTAGAGTGCAGTGGTGTGATCTCAGCCCACTGCAACCTCTGCCTCCCAGGTTCAAGCCATTCTCCTGCCTTAGCCTCCTGAGTAGCTGGCATTACAGGTGTGCGTCACCACACCTGGCTAATTTTTGTATTTTTAGTAGAGACAGGGTTTCGCCATGTTGGTCAGGCTGTTCTCAGTTTTGATCCTGGAGCCCTTCCAGCTGCAATCAAAGCCTCTTCTGGTTCTTCAGGCAATCTGGAGAAGAGGAAGCTGGTTTGGATAAAGAGTGGTTTGGGTACATGGTATCACCCTAATGGTATCATTGATATGACTCAAGCTCGTCCTTGGGTGTATGTTTGATCGAGAAATATGTGGATCCCAGACACCACCCTGTCAACACCCAGGAGGGAGGGAGGTTTTAAGTCTGCCTGTTTTGGTGTCATTCATATTTCATGGCCTCCAGGGTGAATGGGTCCTCTGGACATTTTCCAACAATCTCAGACTTTCTGGAGCCAAGAGCTACATCATGTTTTCGAAGGGAGGAATTGTCTAACTTTGCAGAGATAATAATCCAGGTTTAATTTACCCACTAAAAGGTTTAAATGAGAGAGATCAGTAGAGATGTCCTAAAAACAATGAGAAACAAAAGGAAAATCGTTGCATAAATATCTGATACATAAACTACCCTGTTTTAAGGCAACCACCCAACCCTTAGCAGCAAAAAGGAGTGGGGGGGGGTGTGGTGGGGGGGGGGGGGG
>CAUYLG010030104.1:0-104010 GCA_963573385.1 Cacajao melanocephalus
ATACAAAAAATTAGCTGGGTGTGGTGGCACATGCCTATAATCCCAGCTAAACAGGAGGCTGAGGCAGGAGAATTGCTTGAACCGGGAAGTGGAGGTTGCAGTGAACCAAGATCACACCACTGCACTCCAGCCTGGGCAACACGAAAGTGAGAGAGGGAGAAATAGAAGACAGTTGGAGGGAGAGGGTGAAAGGAGGACGATGACATTGAATTGATAAGTAGGAAGACCACTTGAGATCCTGGTCCCAAAGGAGCTTCAGTAACTAAAACCCCAAACCAAAGCACCACTAACCGCTAGGAAGTTGGCTAATGTACTATCAATATCAGTTGACTGGTTTCCATTTGTCTCTTTGGATTGTGCTGGCTTTTCGGAAACATCATTGTCGTCGTCATCACTGTCGGCATAAGCACCAAGTAAGCATAGACCGCCTAGAAACAAAAAGGAAAACAGTATTTGTAACAACAATGGCAATATGATCAAAAACTTGATCTATGGGCCATGCACCACAGCTTATGTCTACAGTCTCAACTTCGTGGGTAGGTTCTGAGGCAGCAAGATCATTTGAGCCCAGGAGTTTGAGACCAGCCTTGAAAACATAGTGAGACCTTGTCTCTCCAAAACAAACAAAAATAAAAACAAAAGAAGAGGAAGAAGAATAAAAAATTAGCAGGGTGTGGGGCTAGGTGGGAGAATAGCTTGAGCCTAGGAGGCTGAGCCTACACTGGGCAGGAACATCTTCACTGCACTCCAACCAGGGTGACAAAGTGAGACTGACCATGTCTCCAAAAAACAACAAAAAGAACAAGAGAACAAGAAAATTAATCCGCATAGTTATTTCAATTTTCAATCTCACTCTCTCTTCCCAAATAGCACATAGCATATCCTGATTTTAGAATTTAGTGATTAAAGTGTTTACCTCAAAGTAAGCAACCAGTGTAACACTGAAACAAAGACTTACCAAAACAAAACAAAATAAAACAAATTTAAAAAAAGAGAAACAAAGACTTTCAAAGTTAAAAACAAAGCTTTGCAGTTGGATGTGGTGGATCACACTCGTAATCCCATCACTCTGGGAGGCCAAGGCGGGTGGATCACCTGAGGTCAGGAGTTCAAGACCAACCTGACTAACATGAAGAAACTCCATCTCTGCTAAAAATACAAAAAATTAGCCAGGCATGGTGGCGCATGCCTGAGTCCCAGCTACTCAGGAAGCCGAGGCAGGAGAATCGCTTGAATCTGGGAGGCGGAGGTTGGAGCGAGCAGAGGTCGTGCCATTGCACTCTAGCCTAGGCAACAAGCGAAACTCTGTCCAAAAAAAAAAAAAAAAAAAAAAAAGGAAAAAGGAAAAAGAAAGAAAAGCTTTTAATCAATGATTATTCCTGAAATAAGAAGTGGCATGAATTAAAAATGGGGCTCAACATGGCTAAAACCAAGTATTAATGTCTTCCTTAAACTCAAGTGGTATCAGGCATGGCCTCTGTAATGCTGCTATGTCATTTCCTTTTGGATCACCTGTGGTAAGATTACAATTAACCAAGCATATGTACCTCTCTATATATGTTATTTTATTATAAATACATAAAATGTTAAATTCTAGCTAGACTTTTTCAGCTATCACTTATACTAAATTTCACAGTGCTGACACATTCTATGCTCTCACTAAAAATTTGGTAAATGGGCCAGGGGCGGTGGCTCACGCCTGTAATCCAAGCACTTTGGAGGCCAAGGCGGGCAGATCACCTGAGGTCAAAAGTTCAAGACCAGCCTGACCAACATGATGAGACCCTGTCTTAAAAAAAAAAAAAAAAAAAAAAAGGCTGGGCGCAGTGGCTCACGCCTGTAATCCTAGCACTTTGGGAGGCTGAGGTGGGTGGATCACCTGAGGTCAGGAGTTCAAGACCAGCCTGGCCATCGTGGTGAAACCCCATCTTTAAAAAAAAAAAAAAAATTTAATTAAAAAAAAATTTGGTAAATGAACAGATTTATCAGAAAATAAAATTAGTTTTCTGTGTCATACATCTCATACATAAACTCAAAGGGTCACCTAAAAGTAAACATAAATTGTTCCACTAATCATGTAAGAGTTCACATCAATGCTTCAGTATCATAATTCCTATCTTCTTTTTTTTTATTTTGTATGTAGTATGTAGGTAAGTTCTTAAATAGCAATTTCTTTTTTTTTTTTTTTTTGGAGACAGAGTCTCACTCTGTCACCCAGGCTAGAGTGCGGTGGCGTGATCTTGGCTCACTGCAACCTCCACCTCCAGGATTCAAGCGATTCTCCTGCCTCTTCCTCCCTAGTAGCTAGGATTACAGGTGTGTACCACCACACCCTGCTCATTTTTGCATTTTTGGTTGAGACGGAGTTTCACCATGTTGGCCTGGCTGCTCTTGAACTCCTGGCCTCAAGTGATCCCCCCACCTCGGCCTCCCAAAGTGCTGGGATTACAGGCGTGAGCTACCTTGCACAGCTTCTAAACATCAATTTCTAAAGTTTGTTTGATTTATTTATGTTTATATGCGTGCATGTTAAGAGATAGGGTCTTGCTCTATTGCCCAGGCTGGAAGCAGTAGATCACTGTAGACTCGAACTCCTTGCCTCAAGTGATCCTATTCCCTCAGCATCCTGAGCAGATGACTAGAGGCACAACCTACCACTCCTCGCTAATTTTTTTAAATTTTTTTATTTTTTGCAGGGATAGAATCTCCTGTAGCACAGGTTGATCTCAAACTCTTATCCTCATGTGATCCTCCTGCCTTGACCTCTCAAATTGTTAGACAAAATATTATTTTTTCTGAGACAGGGTATCACTCTGTCTGGCACGAGTGAACTGGTGCAATCACAGCTCACTGCAGCCTCAACCTCCTGAGCTCAACCAATCCTCCCACCTGAGTCAGACTCCTAAGTAGCTGGTACTATAGATGCACACCACCACGCCTGGCTAACTTTTGTAGAGAGGGGGTTTTGCCATGCGCCCAGGCTGGTCTCAAAATCCTAGGCACAAGCCATTCTCCTGCCTTAGCCACCCATATTGCTAGGAATACAGGTATACGCCACCACAACTGGCTTTTTTTTTTTTTTTTAAGTACAGGCAAGATTTTATTCTGTTGCCCAGCTTGGCCTTGAACTCCTGAGCTCAGCCTCCCAAAGTGCTGACACTACAGGTGTAGACCACTTTGCCTAACCACAAAATACAGGTGTAAGCCACCTCACCTGGCCACAGAATAGTATTTTAAACTGGCAAGAAAGATATTTACATGGACGTTTCTGGCTGGGTGCAGTGGCTCACACCTGTAATCGCAACACTCTGGAAGGCTGAGGATGGCAGATCACAGGATCAGGAGATCAAGACCATCCTGGCCAACATGGTGAAACCCTGTCCCTACTAAAAATGTAAAAATTGGCCAGGTGCAGTGGCTCACGCCTGTAATCCCAACACTTTGGGAGGCCAAGGCGGGCGGATTACCTGAGGTCGGGAGTTCGAGACCAGCCTGACCAACCTGGAGAAACCCTGTCTCTACTAAAAATAAAAAAATTAGCCGGGTATGGTGGCACATGCCTCTAATCCCAGCTACTCAGGAGGCTGAGGCAGGAGAATTGCTTGAACCTGGGAGGTGGAGGTTGCGGTGAGCCAAGATCATGCCACTGTACTCCAGCCTGGATAAGAGAGCACAACTCCGTCTCAAAAACAAAAACAAAAAATTAACTGACTGTGGTGGTGCCCGCCTATAATCCCAGCTACTCAGGAGGCTGAGGCAGGAGAATTGCTTGAACCCAGGAGGCGGAGACTGCACTGAGCCAAGATTGGCGCCACTGCATTCCAGCCTGGTGACAGAGCGACATTCTGTCTCAAAGAAAAAGAAAAGGTATCTACATAGATGTTTCTTAGACAGTGTCTCTCTTTTCTAGTTACCAAATATTTTATTTCTCTTACTGTTTTGGGTCATGCTGGCCAATTTTCTTTTCTCTTTTTTTTTGAGACAGAGTTTTGCTCCTCTTGTTCGGGCTGGAGTGCAGTGGCACAATCTCAGTTCACTGCAAGCTCCACCTCCTGGGTTCAAGTGATTCTCCTGCCTCGGCCTCCTGAGTAGCTGGGATTACAGGTGTGTGCCACCACGCCTGGCTAAGTTTTTTTTTGTATTTTTAGTAGAAATAGGGTTTCACCAGGTTGGCCAGGCTGGTCTCAAACTCCTGACCTCAAGTGATCCGCCTGCCTTGGCCTCTCAAAGTGCTGAGATTGCAGGCATGAGCCACCTCGCCCAGCCCAAACAAAAGGTATTCAGCCTTGTAAAAACAGAACTACCAAAGGAGAAACTTCTGTATGAAAAAATGCTGCACTTTAGTATTCAGTACTGATAAATTCTGGAAAGGAGGATGGGAAATTATATATTTTTTTCTTTAATTTTTTTTTTTTTTGGAGACGTATTCTTGCCCTGTCAGCCAGGCTGGAGTGCAATGGCGTGATCAATCACCACAACCTCTGCCTCCTGGGTTCAAGTGATTCTCTGGCCTCAGCCTCCTGGCTGAGCAGCAAACATTGCAGTTAACCGAGATTGTGCCACGGCACTTCAGCCTGGGCAAGAGTAAAACTCTGTCTCAAAAAAAAAACAAAAAACAAAAAACTATGTTCCTGGGCTGGGCATAGTGGCTTCTGCTTGTAATCTCAGCACTTTGGGAGGCCAAGGTGGGAAGATCACTTGAACACTGAGTTGTAAGAACAAGTTCTAGATTACTAACTAAGATTTGTTGCAGGCCAGGCGTGGTGTCTCACACCAGTAATCACAGCACTTTGGGAGTCTGAGGCAGATTGATCACTTGAGGTCAGGAGTTCAAGACCACCCTGGTCAACATGGCAAAACCCTGTCTCTACTAAAAATATAAAAATGGCCGGGTGTGGTGGTTCACACCTGTAATCCTAGCATTTTGGGAGGCCAAGGTGGGTGGATTGCCTGAGCTTAGGAGTTTGAGACCAGCCTGGGCAACGGGATGAAACCCTGTCTCTACTAAAATACAAAAAAATTCACCAGGTGTGGCAGCATGCACCTATATTCCCAGCTACTTGGGAGGCTGAGGCAGAAGAATTATTAGAACTGGGGAGGCAGGGGCTGCAGTGAGCTGAGATCGTGCCACTGCACTCCAGCCTGCGTGACAGAGCGAGACCCCATCTCTTTAAAAATATATATACACATATATATTTATATATTTTGTATATAATATACACTTTATATGTATGTGTATATATATAAAATATATATATTTATATATAAAATGTATATATAAATTAGTTGAGCGTGGTAGCACACGCGTGCCTGTAATTCCAGCTACTCAAGAGGCTGAGGCAGGAGAATCACTTCAGCCCAGGAGGCGGAGGTTGCAATGAGCCAAGATCATGCAGTTGCACTCCAGCCTTGGCAACAAGATCAAAATTCCATCTCACCAGGCAAGGTGGCTCACGCCTGTAATCCTAGCACTTTGGGAGGCTGAGGTGGCTGCAACATGGTGAAACCTCATCTTTAAAAAAAAAAGTTTGTTGCTACTTAAAGCCTGAGAAACCATGGTCATTCTTCAGAGCCATAGTCTTTAGCAGTCTTTTTTTGAGAGATGTTGACCCGTCAAACCTCAACATTCTTACTTACCTTTGAGGGATGGTGCCACACAATTTCTGTATCAGCTAATCCTATCAGGCAGTAAATTATTTCTTAGGTATATAATTCTTGGTTGGGCACGGTGGCTCACACCTGTAATCCCAGCACTTTGGGAGGCCAAGGCAGGTGGATCATCTGAGGTCAGGAATTCAAGACCATCCTGGCCAACATGGTGAAACCCTGTCTCTACTGAAAATACAAAAATTAGCTGGGTATGTAGCATGCGCCTGTAATCCCAGCTACTTGGGAGGCTAAGGCAGAATTGCTGGAACCCGGGAGGCAGAGGCTACAGTGAGCTGAGATTGTGCCACTGTACTCCAGCCTGGGCAACACAGCAAGACTCTGTCTCAAAAAAATAATAAACTGCAATACCTCTTATGGCTTGAATGTGCCCCTAAAAAGGATGTTTTGGAAATTTAATTCCCAATGCAACAGTGCTGGCAAGTGGGGGCCTAATGGAAGGTGCTTACATTTTGAGGGGACATTCAAACCACAGGAGTAATCAATGAAGTTTCTCCTAAAAACATTTAAATTTGTATTTTATTTTATGTATTTATTTATTTAAGACAGGTTCTCACTGTGTCATCCAGGCTGGAGTACAGTGGTGTGACCTCAGTTCACTGCAACCTCTGCCTCCTGGGTTCTTGCCATCTCAGCCTCTTGAGCAGCTGCAATTACAGGTGTGCGCCAACACGTCTGGCTAATTTTTGTATTTTTAGTAGAAACGGGGTTTCACCATGTTGGTCAGGCTGGTCTTGAACTCCTGAACTCAGGTGATCCACCTGCCTCAGTCTACCAAAGTGCCAGGATTACAGGCATATACCACCACTACTGGCTAAAATTCTATATATTTTAAATGAGTGTTTAGTCTCAAATGAAATAACGTATGCATTTTGCAAATACAAAATGCTATAATGTAGTTCTGAAACTTCTCTCACAACCAGATTTTAGCTTTCTAACCTACAATGGGGTGTTTTGTTTTTTTTTTAAGTGGCAAATGGTGGAGAGAAATTAGCATCTATCATTTTATGTATCAAACAGTACAAAAAATAATGAGGTACGGTGGCTCATGCCTGTAATCCCAGAACTTTGGGAGACCGAGACAGGCGGATCACTTGAGGTTGGGAGTTCAAGACCAGCCTGATCAACATGGTGAAACCCCGCCTCTACTAAAAATACAAAAAAAATTAGCCAGGCATGGTGGTGCATGCCTGTAATCCCAGCTACTCAGGAAGCTGAGGCAGGAGAGTCGTTTGAACCCAGGAGGCGGAGGTTGGAGGAAGCCGAGATTGCGCCATTGCACTCTAGCCTGGGCAACAAGAACAAAATTTTGACTCAAAAAAAAAAAAAAAAAAAAATTACACAAAGTATTCTGAACTGAAAAGAAATTACTACCAATTATAGAGTATTTAATATTAAAACACATTTTACTCTTCCAAGACATATAGAGAAAATTAACATCCTTGGCACTATGTTACAACTTTATATACATCTGGAAATATCTCAGAGATAAAAGATCCATTTTACAGATGAATTAAGTTCAACCCAATTAGTAACTGCCCCAAGGTCTAAGTGTGAATGCCAGAGTGATGAATTGAACCCAGGTTTGTCTACAAAACCACTGTTGCAACTACAGTATTCCTTTGTACTTGAAAATACTTAATAAGATCCATTTCAGGTCCACCAACATTTGTTAGGCAAGCAATGAAGCCAGAGTGTTAGAAAAGGAATAGTAGTTGGCATGCCTAATGAACACCAAGCTACTGGGAGGATCAGAAAACTAGTTATAAAATAGCATCAGGAAAAAAAAAGTAGTAAAAAACATTTTGCGTACAGAAAAACAACAAATTTTGCACTGGTCTAAGTGTATATCCCTCAACATTCCCTCACAAACAAAAAAATCTTCAATCATATTTTTGGGAGTAATAATGTGAGCAACACTAAAGCAGTCAACAGAACATTCTACGTAAACCCAGTTTGAATTTAATGAAAGACGTGAGAAAAAATGTAAGAAATAAAACAAAAGCATACCTGTTGCTTTAACTGCTGTGGGTCTAGTGGTCATGACTGGTTTTGGAGGATTCTGAACAACTCTAGGAACCTCCACCACCACTTCCTGTTCATCTGGAAGTAAAAAAAAAAAAAAACAAAAAAAAAACACAGTCAGACTCCGCACCAGAGAAAACATTAGAGGTGACAAATCAACCTTTGATTTAACCTTTCAGGTCTAGATTCCATCAATTTTTAAAAAAAGTATATTTTGGCCGGGCTCGCACCTGTAATCCCAGCACTTTGAGAGGTGGAGGTGGGTGGATAACTTCAGGTCAGGAGTTCAAGACCAGCCTGGCCAACATGTTGAAACCCCATCTCTATTAAAAATGCTGAAAAAAAAAAAAATCAGGCGGGCGTGGTGGCGCTTGCCTTTAATCCCAGCTACTTGGAGACTGAGGTAGGAGGATTGCTTGAACCCAGGAGGTGGAGGTTACAGACACTCCAGCCTTGGCCACATTGGGAGACTCCATCTCAAAAAATAAAAATAAAAAATAAGGACATTTCGCTGACCCAAATAATTGGGAGATGATAAACACGCAGAGCTGGAATTTTTTTTTTTTTTTTTTCTTAGAGACAGAGTTTTGCTCTTGTTCCTAGGCTGGTCAAACTCCTGACCTCGAGTGATCCGCCTACCTCGGCCTCCCAAAGTGCTGGGATTACCACCAAGCCCTGGAGTCTTTCATCTGCCTAGAAACTTCAACATCAAGAGAAGACTCTGATCATGGTGAATAAAAATTATTAATGTATCTGCATGGCCGGGCGGTGGCTCTAGCTTATAACGATAGCTTGAGCCCTGGAGTTGGAGACCAGCCCGGGCAACATGAAGAAACCACGTCTCTACTGAAAATACAAAAATTAGCTGGGCATGGTGGCAGGGTCCCGTAGTCTCAGCTACCCAGGAAGCTGAGGCGGGAGGATCACCTGAACCCAGAGGTGGAGGTTGCAGTGAGCCCGAGATCGCGCCACTGCGCTACAGCTTGGGTGACAGAGCGAGACCTTATCTCAAAAAACCAAAACTCTTAAAAAGTTACATCTACAATACTTACAAATACATACAAAAACAGTAAGAATTCTCCAAGCCATGATAGGACCCGTACAAGAAACACCAAACACTGCTATTGCGGATTTTTTGCAACTAACGACCCACCGTGATCTCTGAACGCCTGAAAAGGTGGCTCTTTCGGCGCCTAGCCCCGCAGTCACTTTTAATCCAAGACCACTCCGATGAGAACCACACAAATACTTGGGAACCCACAAGCTCCATTTCTCCAAGACTTTTGCTAGTGTGGGGATACTTATTGGCTGGCATATTAAAAAGAAATTCTAAACGTCTTTAACTGCGTTTCAACAAAACCGAAAGGAGGCAGATGACGTGTGGAAAAGCCTGGTCCACAGTCACAGGCCGCGCACGCGGAAACTCATCCTCACATCAACCCTCTGCGTAACCCAAAACCGATCCCAGGCGTTTGGGAGACTCAGGGTGATCGAGCCTTGGTCGCATTTCAAACGTTCCCGAGGTAACCCCTGCACCAGAGACGGCGCCTCAGGGTAGGCCCGAGCCGAGAGCGCAGAGCCGGGCCTGGTCCTTTTGCGGCCTGGAGCCCACGGTCGTCCCGCCCGCAGGCCCGGAGGCCCGCAGCAGGCAGGCAGGTCTCGGAAGCCGACCTCGCCCGCCTCCCTCGCCAGGTCTGGCAAGGCGTCCTGAGCAGCCTAGGCCGCAAGCCCTGAGCTCGAGTTCCGGGGCCCCCCGCGCACCCTTGCCTTCTGAAGACGAGTCGTCTGGGGCTGCGGCGGCAGTCACCGTGGTGGTGGTGGTCGTCGCCGCCGCCGGGGCGGGCTGGTTGGGGGCCGCTGCCGTCGAGTCCAGCTCAGCGTCGGGTTCTGGCTCCGGGTCCCGGCCCGGCGTGCTACCTCGAGGACCCGGAGGAGAGAGCTGCAGGATAGGCCTGCGGCCGGGTACCGCCCGGGACTTCTTCCCCATCGCGAGCCCAAGCGCGAGCAGCAAGCGTCGGGCGGCCAAGAGGGGCGGGCGCTGGGCGCTGCGACGCGTAATCAATATTCATGCACCGCGACACCGCCTCCTGCCCCGATCCGCTTTCAACCGGCGGAGCGCGCGCTCACGCAAGCGCCTGGGGCACTTCGGCTCTTCTGGTTCCTCCCCACCAGGAGAAAGGGCGGGCTTACCCACAGCACTAGGCGATTGGCTGTTTTGACCAAGAGAAGGGACCGGTGGCCAATGGAAAAGGAAAATGGATGAGAGTCCAGCCAATAGTGCGGAAGGGCCTGAATTAGCATGACTACCCCACTTCCGTCTGGTTCCACCCATGCGCTTTCCCTGAACCTTTTCTTTACTCTCTTGTCCTCCATCTTGTGGCTGTTCTCTGCCAAGTGTTCTACGTTATTTGTCTTGTAGAAAGGTTTTCTGCTAGGCCAGGCGCAGTGACACACGGCTGTACTCCCAGCACGTTGGGAGGCGGGGCCGAGGCGGATGGATCACGAGGTCAGGAGTTCGAGACCAGCCTGGCCAAGATGTTGAAACCCCGACTCTACTAAAAATATAAAAAAATTAGCCGGGCGCGGTGGCAGGCGCCTGTAATCCCAGCTACTCGGGAGGCTGAAGCACGAGAATCGCTTGAACCCGGGCGGCAGAGGTTGCAGTGAGCCGAGATCGCCACTGCACTTCAGCATGGGCGACAGAGTGAGATTCTGTCTCAAAAAAAAAAAAAGGTGGGCTGCTTTCTGGGCCCTTCCCCAAGTTTCGCCCTGATTATCGTGACTTACTGTGGGTATAGCATTGAACGTTAGGACAGTGGCTCTTTTACGCTTTTGTAATTTCTTAGAGCACACAAATAGATGTTTCATATTTTCTCGCTTATTAGCTGGGGAAAATCACGAAACAGCCTACTACCTACAAGGAAAAAGCCCAAAATTGTTGGGATGGGATACAGGAACGTTACCAGTCTTGTCCCGCTACTATCGTGAACCTGTATTAATTAACTCTTGCTTTCACACTTTTCCCCCTCTCCGTCTCCTATACCTCTGGAGCCAGCCAGTTGGAGCATCACCTCCCTCACCTTTCTTTTGCACTGGCTGGAATAATTACTGCATCACATGATGAAAGTCATCCTCGAGGCGCAGTGCAGGCGTGACCTCTCCTGCTCAGCCGCTCCCTGGCACTTGACATCCTGTTGATATCTGTCTCCCCTCTAAACTAAGGAATGCGAGTGGTATTTATTTTTATATCTGCAGGAGCTCAGTTCCCACTAAAAATATCTACTTATTCAGCTCTATCTGTCAGTCACTAAGCGCTTTACAGGAAGAATTGCATTTCTCTTTTAAAATGATTATTTCTAATTGTATTTATTTATTATTTTATTTATATATTTTTTTGAGACCGAGTCTCACTCTGTCACCAGGCTGGAGTGCAGTGGTGCAATCTCGGCTCACTGCAACCTCTGCCTCCTGGGTTGAAGCGATCCTCCTGCCTCAGCCTTCCGAGTAGCTGGGATTACAGGCACCCACCTCCACGCCCAGCTAGTTATTGTATTTTTAGTAGAGAGGGGGCTTCACCATCTTGGCCAGGATGGTCTCGATTTCTTGACCTCGTGATCTGCCCTCCTTGGCCTCCCGAAAGTGGTGGGATTACAGGCGTGAGTCACCACGCCCGGCCTTCTAATTTTATTTTAAAAGTGTCTTCCTGGCTGGACGTGGAGTCCATGTTGGAGTACATGATTATACCTCACTGTAGCCTCGAACTCCTTGGCTCAAGCCATCCTCTTGCCTCAGCTTACATTACATCTAGGACTACAGGTGTGTGCCACCATGCCTGGCTAATTTTTAAATTTTTGTTTTTTATACAGAGTCACCCAGGTTGGAGTGCAGTGACGCGATCTTGGCTCACTGCAACCTCCACCTCGCAGGTTCAAGCAGTTCTCCCACCTCAGCCTCCCAAGTAGCTGGGACTACAGGCACTTGCCACCACCCCCACTAATTTTTGTACTTTTAGTATCACTGCAACCTCCACCTCCCAGGTTCGAGATTCTCCTGCCTTAGCCTCCTGAGTAGCTGAGATTACAGGCATCCACCACCACGCCCAGCTAATTTTTTGTATTTTTAGTAGAGACAGGGTTTCACAATGTTGTCCAGGCTGGTCTCGAACTCCTGGCCTCAGGTGATCCACCCACCTTGGCCTCCCAGAGTGCTGGAATTATCAGGTGTGAGCCACCGCAGCTGGCTAATTATTTCATTTTTTTGTAGAGATGGGATCTCATTGTATTGCCGAGGCTTGATCTCAAATTTCTGGCCTCAAGTGATCCTCCTGCCTTGGCCTCTAAAAGTGTTGGGATTACAGGTGTGAGCCACTGTCCCTGGCCTACATTTGATTCTCACAACAACCATATAGGGTAGCTACTATTATCCCCAGTTTACAGATGTACTCTCAAATTGGTGGTTGAATGCAAAAGCCACTGCAGCAGCTACTTGTCTGTTTTGTTCCCTGTATATGAAATATACTTTCTGGAACATAGAAGCACTCAGCAAACCTTTTTGATTGAATATATACAAACTTGAAACAAGGAGCAAGACTTCATTCTTTTTCCTGCCTATGAGAAGAGTTTCTGGATTAGGGTGTCCTGAGATTATACAGATTTCTGAAAATTTAAAACATAGAAGCAGGAAAGAATTTGCTGGGGTTTTGTTTTTGAGATGGAGTTTCACTCTTTTACCCAGGCTGGAGTACAATGGTGCGACCTCAGCTCACTGCAACCTCCGCCTCCCAGGTTCAAGTGATTCTCCTGCCTCAGCCCCCGGAGTAGCTGAGATTGTTGGTGCCCACCACCACATCCAGCTAATTTTTGTATTTTTAGTAGAGATGGGGTTTTGCCATATTGGCCAGGCTGGTCTCAAACTCCTGACATCGGGTGATCCGCCTGCCTTGGCCACACAATGTGCTAGGATTACAGCCACGAGCCACTGCGCCTGGCCCCCAAAATTTGCTGTTTTAAAGCTGTTAGCAATTTTCTGATTTATTTATTGAGGAGAGAGGCAGTAAAATAAGGAGTTTTGTATAGGGACTTTGAAGCCAAATACATGGGTTGAAAACCTATCTTCACACTTTTCAGATGTGAAGGCCTAGACAAGTTTCTTAACATCCCTAAACTTGTTTCTGCAACCACAAAATGCATGAGTACCAGTATCCATAGGGTTGTTGTGAGCTACCATGCCTGGCTGCCAGTTTATTTTTTAAGTAAATACAAGTTCTTGTTTTGTTTCCCAGGCCTCCCAAAGTGTTGTAATTATAGTTGTGATCCACTGCACCCAGCTTCCTTTTTTAAAAAAGCTCCTTAGGTTATTCTAATGCTTAGCCAGAGTTGGTAACTATTGGCTTTTTTTTCTAGCTTGAGGCATAATTGATAAAAAATTTTATATATTTAAAGTATATAATGTGATGATTTGATGTACATATATGTAGTGAAATGATTAGCACAGTAGGTTGTTCAATAAAATTTACAGGAGGCAACACTGGGTGCCGTGGCTCATGCCTGTAATCCCAGCACTTTGGGAGGCTGAGGTGGGTGGATCACCTGAGGTCAGGAGTTCAAGACCAAGCTGACCTACATGGTGAAACCTTGTCTCTACTAAAATACAAAAATTACGGGGAAGAGGGGTGGGGATGGAGACAGCAAACCATCTTGCCATGTATGTACCTATGCAACAATCCTGCAGGATGCAGGATGTGCACATGTACCCCACAGCCCAAAGTACAATTTAAAAAAATACAAAAATTAGCTGGGTGTGATGGCACATGCCTGTAATCTCAGTTACCTGGGAGGCTGAGGCAGGAGACTCACTTGAACCCAGGAGGCAGAGGTTGCACTGAACTGAGGTCACGTCATTGCACTCCAGCCTGGGCGACAAGAGCAAAATTCTGTCTCAAAAAATAAATAAATAATAAAAATTTATAGGAGGCCATTGTTTTGGACTGAGCTCCTATACTAGGCCCCAATAGGCCATACTAAAATGGAATTACTCATGCTAGCGTTCCCTATCATTAAATTAAAATGAAGTTGTTTGGCTGGGCACGATGGCTCATGCCTATAATCCCAGCACTTTGGGAGGCTGGGGTGGGAGGATCACTTGAGTCCAGGATTTCAAGACCAGCCTGGGCAACATGGCAAGACTCCATCTCTATTTAAAAAAAAATGAGGCCGGGCACAGTGGCTCACACCTATAATCCCAGCACTTTGGGAGGCAGAGGCGGGCAGATCACGAGGTCAAGAGATCGAGACCATCCTGGCCAACATGGTGAAATCTTATCTCTACTAAAAGTACAAAAATTAGCTGAACTTGGTGGCACGCACCTGTAGTCCTAGCTACTTGGGAGGCTGAGGCAGGAGAATCACTTGTACTGGGGAGGCAGAGGTTGCAGTGAGACGAGATCACGCCACTGCACTCCAGTCTGGGCAACAGAGCAAGACTCCATCTCAAAAAAAAAAGAAAGAAAGAAAAAGAAGTTGTTTATGTTACCATCTGGGAAATCAGGAGACAGAGATAATACCCAAGTCCCCAAACAGGCCAGCTTTAGTCACCATGATAAGGAAATCCCTTCTGTTTTAACCTTTACAAGGAAAGTAACTTTGAAACTATCTCCAGCCTGAGCAACATAGCAAAACTCCATCACCTCAAAAAATAACAAAAATTCGCCTGTAGTTCCAGCTACTTGGAAGGCTGAGGTGGGAGAATCAGTTGAGCCCTGGAGGTCCAGGCTGTAGTCAGCCATGATTGGGCCACTGCAGTCCAGCTGGGGTGCCAGAGTGAGACCCTATCTGAAAAAAAAAAAAAAAGGAAGTTACCAAGCTGTGTTTTGTTTTCTCCTTTCCTTAGCTCTTTTCTGTCTGTAAGACCAACCTCCTCTGTTTAACTTGTTGGAACACTCATTCTATTTTATGGAATGAAGTGTTGCCCAATTCACTGATGAAATGACTGCACCTGGCCTGATTGTTATTTTCCTGGACTCATTTCGCTGCACATGTCATTAAGAAATTAATCCAGGTAGGCCGGGCACAGTAGCTCACTCCTGTAATCTCAGCACTTTGGGAGGTGGAGGCAGGCAGATCAGAAGTTTGAGACCAGCCTGACCAACATGGTGAAACCCCGTCTCTACTAAAAATACAAAAAAAAAAAAAAAAAAAATTAGCTAGGATTGGTGGTAGGAGCCTGTAATCCCAGCTACTCAGGAGGCTGAGGCAGAAGAATCGGTTGAACCCAGGAGGTGGAGACTGCAGTGAGCCAAGATCGCACCACTACACGCCAGCCTGGAAGACAGAGCGAGACTGCATCTCAAGGAAAAAAAAAGAAAGAAATTAATCCAGGTGCTGGATATAACATAGGAATTTCATACTCCCTGGCACCCACCTTCATCAGGAAAGTAGAAAGGCCTATCACCCTGTTGAGAGTCTGAACTGCTCCCCAAAAAGACATAGGCCTATCCCCGTATAAGATGCTTTATGCATTGCTTAATCTACATTCTACTACTGATCTTCCTACATTTGAAACAAAATATCATTTTCTCAGAACTTACATGTTCTGAGAAACTTGGTTTATCTTCCATTTTCTCTTCCCTCAGAACTAACAGGTCTTTTTGCACAGGTGCCACCCCTCGAGTTTCCAGAATACCAACATCAGCCTAGGGACCACATCCTTGTCAAAAGTTGGAAAGAAGGCGCCGGGTGCTCACGCCTATAATGCTAGCACTCTGGGAGGCCGAGGTGGGTGGATCACCTTGAGGTCAGGAGTTCAAGACCAGCCTGGCCATCATGGTGAAACAACATCTTAAAAAAAAAAAAAAAAAAAAAAAGAGTTGGAGAGAAGGAAAAGCTCGAACCAGCCTGGGAAAAACCTTACCTACTGCTCCTAACTATCAAAACTGCAATCTAGACAGCAGAAAGAGGACAGACCCATCACACCAAGTCTGGAAAGCACCATCCCCTCCGGAGTCATAGGCCATAGTCCCAGGAAACCCTACCACACTAACGCTAAAAATAGTTTAACCCTCCTTCATTTATTTTATTACTCTTTCTTCTTTCCTTGTTCTACTGCTGACCACCTCGTTATTAATGTAACCAGGTCACCTTTTCCTCAGGTAATCACATTTAATGGCCTGTCTCGCCATACCTTGCGGGAATCTCCAAAAACAAAGGCAACTGGCCTCCTCAGAAAAATATCTCTGTCCTTCCAAAGTGACTTTTAACCTCCGTGACCCTTGCTTCATAGAAACCAAGTCCCTCACATTTCTCAAATTTTAGGAACTAAACCAAGACGAGTTTCCAGGATGGTACTGTCCCTCCTAGATGATGTCCTATGGACCACTGAGGAACAAGGAGGAATTCCTTAAAGGGCTGCACCTCTCTAAAGCCATACCTCCATTTCACCAAAGAAAGCGTTCCTTCTAATTGTCAACAGTACCGCCGGCGCAGTGGTGCGTGCTTGTAGTCCCAGCTACTCAGGAGGCTGAGGTGGGAGGATCGCTTGAGCCCAGGAGTTCTGGGCTGTAGTGTGCTATGCCAATCGGGTGTCCACTGTGGTGACCTCCTGGGAGCGGGGGACCACCAGGTTGCCTAAGGAGGGGTGAACCAGCCCAAGTCAGAGATGGAGCAGATCAAAACTCCTGTGCTGATCAGTAGTGGGATTGCGCCTGTGAATAGCCACCGTATTCCAGCCTGGGCCACATAGCGAGACCCTGCCTCTTTAAAAAAAAAAAAGGTGTCTGGGTGTGGTGGCTCACGCCTGTAATCCTAGCACTTTGGGAGGCCAAGGTGGGTGGATCACCTGAGGTCAGGAGTTCAAGACCAGCCTGGCCATCATGGTGAAACCCCATCTTAAAAAAAAAAAAAAGTAATTCTCAACAGTACCAATGCGATCCAGGGCAGCTCTCTTCTTACCTCTACCTCTACTGACCCTGACCCCACTTTGGGTTGCTTCTATGGTACAAGAGCCAACTTGGCTGGTATAGACCTCATAAGGTCTTTCAAAATGCATTTTATTAATCCCTCATCCTTTTTGTCCCCCTCCCCCTCTTCTCCTTTGGATCTCTTCTAATCAAACTGTCATCCTTTCTATGCCCAATAATAGGACCAAAGTAGACTTTGTAGAAGTAAATGATTTAAAATAAACTTTAGCAATAGAGATAAGATAACAAGATACAAATGCCTGGTTGGAATGGATCAAATATTCCATCCCCATGTTAAACAAAAGCAATTGTTATGCTTGTATGCATGGCAGGCCAGAGGCCCAGATTGTCCCCTTTCCACTTGGATGCTCCTCCAGTCAACCAGGCATGGGCTGTATGGTAGCTCTTTTCCAAGATTTTACAGCCTGGGGTAACAGGTCATGCCAAGCTCTCTCTCTGCTACATCCCGAAGTTCCACACCCTGCAGGTCAGCCCCCGAGGGCCATCCAGCCTCCATCTCCGGATACTAAGTTCACTTCATGTCTGTCACGACAAGGAGGAAACTTAGCTTTCCTTGGAGACCTGATGAGGTGCGGGGAGCTTAAGACTTTTCAAGAGCTTACCAGTCAGTCAGCCCTTGTTCATCCCCAAGCAATGTACAGTGGTACTATAGTGGACCTTTACTGGACACTCTGCCAAGTAACTGGAGTGGCACTTGTGCTCTAGTCCAATTGGCTATCCCTTTCACCCTGGCATTTCATTAACCAGAGGAAGGAAAAATACAACATCGTAAAGCAAGAGAAGCCCCTTATGAGTTTCGATTCTCACATTTATTTAGATGCAATTGGAGTCCCATGAGGAGTACCAGATACATTTAAAGCCCGAGATCAATTAGCTGCAGGATTTGGTCAATATTTTGGTAGTTGACAAGTAATAAGAACGTAGATTGGATAAATTACATTTATTACAACCAATAGCGGTTTATTAACTATACTAGAGATGCTATTAAACGAATAGCTGAACAATTAGGGGCTACTAGCCAGAGAGCATAGGAAAATAGAATAACTTTAGACATGATATTAGCAGAAAGAGGAAGAATTTGCATCATTATTGA
This sequence comes from Cacajao melanocephalus, assembly GCA_963573385.1. Taxonomy (NCBI): domain Eukaryota; kingdom Metazoa; phylum Chordata; class Mammalia; order Primates; family Pitheciidae; genus Cacajao; species Cacajao melanocephalus. The sequence goes on from CAUYLG010030104.1 coordinate 17,760, forward strand.
AACTCAATGTTGTACCTTCATCCCAAACAATACCGCCCCTGATAGAAATATAACAAAGGCATTGCAAGGTCTAACTGTTCTGTCCAATGAATTAACCAAAAACTCAAGGATAAATGACCCCTTCAGAAGGTGGCTAGAAAAATGGTTCGGTAAATGGAAAGGAATCATAGCCTCAGTTCTTCTCTCGCAGCTGTAGTAGGTGTACTCATTCTTGTTGGGCATGTGTCATACCATGCATCAGTAAGCTGGTGCAAAGACTCATAAAAGCAGCCCTTGCTAAAACCTCCCTTAACTTTCCTCCACCTTATTCAGAGAAGCTGCTTCTTTTAGAAAATCAAGCAGAACAACTAAGCCAAGACATTTTAAGGACATTTGAAGAGAAAGAGTTGTAAAAAATTCAAGAGGAAGGAGTTGTTGAATACAATGAGTTCTAAATTTCTCTTCAAAGAATCAGCATGTCAGATTGTTCAGTTCTTTGTCCTCCGTTTTCAAGTTTAACTTCCTCATAGTTTCAGTAAACAACTTTTCCACCCGTTCTAATCAGTAGTTCACATCTGTTCCCCTGGTCATCTTCTCTGTCCTGATTCACCCTGATCACCTGCTTTGACCTGTCACCTTTAGTTACCTGTTCTGTAACTGTCCTTCCTGCCAAACTGCTCACCCCACTGCTCTGGCTCATACTCCTGCTCCCTTTAAAATAGCCAATTGGAATTAGCTTAGACTGTGCAGTCCTGCCCTAGCCAATAGGGGAACAACACAGCAGTAGGGGCTACCTGGGTCAGGGATAAGAACCCTCCCCTCCCTTGTTCAGGTGTGTGCTTGCCTTTGCTCCATCTGTGAGACACACCCTTCTATAGAAGTAAATTGCCTTGCTGAGAAAATTTATATCAAGCGCTACTTCTTTTGCAGCACTGAAAACTTACATACAACAGTGATGTTCGCCGGGTGCAGTGACGTGTGCCTGTAGTCCCAGCTACTCGGGAGGCTGAGGTGGGAGGATTGCTTGAGCCCAGGAGTTCTGGGCTGTAGTGCGCTATGCCGATTGGGTGTCTGCATTAAGTTTGGCATCAATATGGTGACCTCCCGGGAATGGGGGACCACCAGGTTGCCTAAGGAGGGGTGCTGGCCCAGGTTGGAAATGGAGCAGGTCAAAACTCCTGTGCTGATCAGTAGTGGGACTGTGCCTGTGAATAGCCACTGCACTCCAACCTGGGCAACATAGCGAGACCCCGTCTCTAAAAAAAAAAAAAAAAACCAGTGATGTTCATCACCTTTTCATATATCTGTTGGCCATTTGTTTGTATTCTTTGGACAAATGTCTTTTCAGGCCAGGAGCAGTTGCTCATGCCTATAATACCAGCACTTTGAGAGGCTGAGGTGAGAGGATTGCTTGAGCCCAGGAATTCAAGACCAGTCTGAGGAACACAGGAAGCCCTGTCTCTATAAACAATAAACACAATTAGACAGGAATGGTGGTGTGTCCCTGTGATCCCAGCTACTCAGGAGGCTGAGGTGAGAGGATTGCTTGAGCCTGGGAGGTGGAGGCTGCAGGGAACAGTGACAGTGCCACTGTATTCCAGCCTGGCTGACAGAGACCCTGTCTCAAAAAAAAAAAAAGTCTTTTCAGGCCCACTAACCATTAAAAAATCTTTTGTTCTTTTGCTGTTGAGTTGTATGATTTCTTATATATTTCATTTCTTTATTATTTGATTTTTAATATTTACTATTTATTTACTTTGAGACAGGGTCTCTTGCTCTTCGGCCCAGGCTGGAGTGCAGGGACCCGATCATATCTCAGTGCAGCTCCAACCAGGGGTCAAGGGATTCTCCCATCTCAGCCTCCCAAATAGCTGGGACTATGGGTGTGTGCCACCATGCCTGGCTAACTTTAAACATTTTTTGTAGAGACGAGATCTCACTATGTTGCCCAGGCTGGACTTGAACTCCTGGGCTCAAGTGATCCTCCCACCTTGGTGTCCCAAAGTGTTGGGATTATAGGCATGAGCGGATTTCATCTTAATTCCAAAAGCTGATCTTTCTGAATTCATCTGAAGGCTCTGGCTTTTCGAGGTTACCTTCAGAGGTGGACTGTTCACAGATGTCTCAACTTTAGTAGGGTTAGAATGAAGTCTTATGATTGTGTATTTGTTGATTTATCTGAATTTTATTTGGTTTCACTCCAAAGTGGGTGTACTTTGTACAATTCAGTTCCAACTCTAAGCACCTGAATTTGGCTTTGGACTTCACTGGGTGCAGTCCTAAGACGTTGACTTCAGCTATAAGGGAGATCTCCAGTCCTCTGACAATTTTTTTTTTTTTGACATGGAGTCTCACTCTGTAGCCCAGGCTGGAGAGCAGTGGCATGATCTTGGCTCACTGCAACCTTTGCCTCCCAGTTTCAAGTGATTCTTGTTTCTCAGCCTCCCAAGTAGCTGGGATTACAGGCACGTGCCGCCACGCCCGGCTAATTTTTGTGTTTTCAGTAGAGATGGGGTTTTGCTGTGTTGGCCAGGCTGGTCTCGAACTCCTAGCCTCAGGTAATCTGCTTGCCTTGGCCTCCTGAAATGCTGGGGTTACAGGCATGAACCACTGTGCCCAGCCCCTCGGACACTTCTGACTGGCTACAAATTCAGGGCTTCCCAGGACCCTATTTCTCTCATCCAAGTATTAACCAGGCCCGACCCTGCTTAGCTTCTGAGATCAGACGAGATCGGGCGCGTTCAGGGTGGTATGGCCGTAGACCCCAAGACCCTATTTCTGTCATTCATTAGAACTGCTCAGAATGTAGGAAAGCAGCATACATATGCTTATGGGTTTACTATAAAGGATAATGAATAGGGCAAGGTCTGGGAGGGAGCACGGAGCTTCCACGCTGCCTGTGGAGTCAGGGCCTGTCACCCTCACAGCACATCAATGCTTTTACCAACAGGGAATCACCAACAAATCTTGATGTCTAGAGTTTTGCTGGGGTTTCATTACATAGGCGTAATTGATTAAATCATTGGCTGTGTGATTGCACTCAGTCTCCAGGCTTCCTGGCCAGGTGTGGAGGCCAGGGTGGTTTGAAACTCCTTGCCTTAAGTGATCTGCTTGCTTTGGCCTCCCAAAGTGCTGGGATTACAGACGTGAGCTACTGTGCCTGGACCAGGTGTATTCTTTACAGATATATTCTTTTTTTCTGTTTTAAAAGCCAATTGTTCTGAATACAGATACATTCTTTATTTGACCTCGTGTGTTTTGGGGGAAGTTCACTTAAACCATGAAGTGTTATTTACTGGAAGAAATATGTTTTTAGTCCAGTGACTGGCATAGGTCATTTGGCTATTTGATGATAGAGTTCTGTCCAGGCACAGAAAGGTATATTTTTTGTGGCAAGGGGTTAATGATAAATGACTTATTTATATTAAAGGGTCTCCCTATTTTGAAAAAAAAAATACAGAAGAATTGATATTTTTATGTATACATACCATTGGAAAGAATTGCGAAGATGAAAGAAAACTTTAGAAAACTTCTACAATATATTCTATGTTCTAGTAGAAAAAATTACAGCTAAAACTTGGTCGATATGAAACTTAGTGTGTTTGAGACAGAGTCTTGCTCTGTCGCCCAGGCTGGAGTGCAATGGTGTGATCTCGGCTCACTGCAACCTCTGCCTCCTGGGTTCAAGCGATTCTCCTGCCTCAGACTCCCGAGTAGCTGGGACTATAGGCGCGGGCCACCATACTTGGCTGATTTTTTGTATTCTTAGTAGAGACGGAGTTTCACCATGTTGGCCAGGATGGTCTTGGTATTTTGACTTGGTGATTCACCTGCCTCGGCCTCCCAAGGTGCTGGGATTGCAGGCGTGAGCCACCATACCTGGCCGGAAGGAACCTTTTAAATACTACTTTATGATTAGAAAGTTGCCAGGGTTGGGAAAAACAAGGAATACAGCTGCTATTACAGATTATTAAAGTAACACATAGCCCAGCTATCAAAAATGCAGACTCAAAACAGAAAAGTGGAGTGGAAGGATGGGGGCATGCTCTGCTCTGGCTGGGACTCAAAGTGAGGAAGGTAGAAGACAATGGACAGAAGAGCTGGGCTGGGTTGAGCATGGGTTCTAGCATAGGAAAAGCTGATCAGTATCTTGTGAACTGCCAGCATGGAAACCATTGCATTGATCAGCAACACAAATGGGGGGGGGGGTGGGTTCTAGAATACGGAGTTTCTCACTACTTGTTGCTCCCCAGAGGTGGCTACAACAGGGTTGGTTGCATTGTTACCCAGGCTGGAGTGCAGTGACATGCTCAAGGCTCACTCCAACCTCTATGTCCTATAGGTTCAAGCCATTGTCCTGCCTCAGCCCCTCAGTGAGCTGGGACTATAGGTATGCACCACCACGTCCAGCTAATAGTTTTTTTGGAGAGAAGTGGTTTTCCCATGTTGATCTTGAACTCCTGACTTCAAGTGATCTGCCTGCCTCAGCTTCCCAAAGTGCTGGGATTACAGGAGTGAGCCACCATGCCTGGCCCTTGATGTTTTTCATACTATGGGTTATGATCCATTAGTCACTCACGAGCATAACAGGATACACAGTAGGTGAGGATACAAATTTTGTGAAACTTTCTTTTGGTTATATATGTGTATGTAGGTCAAAATGTCTTTCTTATTGTCGTCAAAAGCCACAGGTTTAGAAAGCTGGGAGGACAGGGGCTCTCCCAGTCCCTAATTGCCCCAAATGCCTTATATTAATCATAGTAGAGCAAAAATGGAAAAAAAAACAAAACCACACACCTCAATATCTACTAACAACAGCACCACAGAGAAATTCACATTGTTAATTAAAGTATATAATGTAAATATGATATTGAAAGTATAAAAATTAAAGGCTTATGAACAACTCAAGAAGGGTCAAAAGGCTATACAAGCAAGTAGTATACAGATTGTTTCCTTAAAAGATAAATTTTAATATATAGAATAAAATCCAAGATGATTTTATTATTTTTCACTTTCCCAAAACTTGTGAGCATGAATGCTTCTGAATCTGACCAATAAAGTTTGTATTTTGGTCCAAATACATTATTAGACTAACTTGTATGATCAAGTCCAGCTTGATTATTATAAATCACAGACGTTAACAATTTACTCTGAGAATCTGTTGCTAATATAGATGATGGAGATCCAATTTTTTCTTAGCTAAGAATTTACTCAACTTTAGCTCAGAACCAGATTCAAAATATCTTCCTTAAACAGCTGGTCATCATTTTAAGCTTAATCTAGGCAAATTATTTAATACTTTATTGAAGATCTACAAAACCTCCAAAATAAATAATGAAAAGAGTACGCAAAATCATTAGCCTCTGTGTGCAATACAGAAAATACATGTCAGTTCTGGACCAAAATAATTGCATTAAAATACAAAAGGTGATAGAGAAGAATTAAAAGATTTGCTGTGACTGTTTTTGGTGGTCAGCTACAACAAGCCAACAACCCTCAGCTATTTTGGAAAGTGAAGGTGGGTCTTAATTTGCAGATAAAGAATGTCTTCGGTAGTTTAAAAAAATATAAACTCTAAAAAAGCTTGTGAATCATATACAAAAGCAGCTATTTGAGACCAAGGTTGAACACCAGAAATTGTGTTAGCACCACCAGCAGGTACAGGGTCCTCTGACTCTTCTGCCCTATCTTGTGCAGAACGCAGACTTGAATGCTGTACACGTGATTTACAGTTATAAAAATCGGCCTTGAGTACAGGGTTCCCGTAGGGTAGTCTTAAGCCCTAAGAGGCACCGAACGGTTACAAAGGCTAGGTAACATTCCGGATCACAAGGTCCGACGATATAATAAATCTCGTGTCGCCTTATCAACTTTTTGCTGGTAGTCCTCCAATTTGTCAAGTATTTTCTGGGACAGCTATAAGAGAAAAGAAGGAAAATTTGCTGAAGCTTATGAGTACTGTTGATCCCAAGTTGAATTAAAAAAAAAAAAAAAAAAAAAAAAAGAAGGAAAACATTACAGAACAGCTCAACAATGGAAAAAGATTGAAGTTATTAATCACTCTGACTTCACTAAGTAGATTCCACCTTATAAAGATGTTAGCCTGTTAGCCACTCTGCTTCATAAAATCACCATTCAGTATAGGAGCCTCCTCTGTGACTCTACTGATAAAACCAAGCCTCTCTGTTACATACATTTCAATCTCATTTTCTAAGAATGGAAATCATACCAGTAGTTCTAATAAAAGGAACACTAACTCTTTTCTCAGAACCAGAGATGCTGCATATTTAACTAGTTATTAGCTGCCAAGTGAAATATAGAACTAATATTTATTTTATTTTAGAGGCGAAGTTTCACTCTTGTTAACTAGGCTGGAATACAACGTTGTGATCTAAGCTCACTGAAACCTCCACCTCCCGGGTTCAAGCAATTCTCCTGCCTCAGCCTCCTGAGTAGCTGGGATTACAGGCATGTGCCACCACGCCCAGCTAATTTTGTATTTTTAGCAGAGATGGGGTGTCTTCATATTGGTCAGACTGGTCTCCAACTCCTGACCTCAGGTGATCTGCCTGCCTCGGCTTCCCAAAGTGCTGGGATTATAGGCGTGGGCCACCGCGCCCAGCCTAGAACTAATATTTAGATAGGCTCAGGAGGCACTCTATCTCACTGGTAAACAAGCCATCACTATAATTATTCTGAGCAAAGGAAACACTATTGTTTTTTATTTTAAGGCATGCAACCTCTGCCTCCTGGGTTCAAGCGATTCTCCTGCCTCAGCCTCCTGGGTAGCTGGGATGACAGGTGCCCACCACCACACCCGGCTAATTTTGTATATTTAGTAGATACGGTGTTTCGCCATGTTGGTTGGCAAAGCTGGTCTCGAACTCCTGACCTCAGGTGATCCACCTGCCTCAGCCTCCCAAAGTGCTGAGATTACAGGCATGAGCTACTGTGCCCAGCCTGTCACACTGTATTTCAAGTACCTGTTTACCCTGTAGGGTCTGCCCTACCAACTAAACGCTTTAAAGGATGGACTGACTGCATGCCATTTGTCTCTGCATAATTAACATTTACGTAGTTTCTCATTGCATTTTCTTGACCGTGTTGCTTAGCTCCTTTGCCTTATCTATAAAGGGACTGAGCAGCTTAAGGGCCCAAAATGGGCTTTTGTCCTTCCTTTCTAATCCCTGAGAACTGAAGATCAAGCTGCAAGGTGTAACAGCTAGCGTGGGGGCTTACAGAAGATGTCTCATGAAAGGGCTGACTTACTGCGATGTTGTGACTGTTGGCACTGTTCTCTCCGAGAGCGTGGAGAAGCTGATCAATAGAGGAGTACGGAAGCCACACCAATGGGGCTGTTGCAGACAGTGGAAACTAAAAGGAAAATGTTTATTTGAAAACAGTCTGCAAAGTGTACCATTTCTTCTGGGTAGTTGCTTTCATAGGACTCTGTAAAATAAAATGCCCCCTTTTTGTTGAGACAGTCTTGCTCTGTCGCCCAGGTTGAGTGGCACGATCTCGGCTCACTGCAACCTTCACCTTCTGGGCTCAAGTGATTCTCATGCTTCAGCCTCCTGAGGAGCTGGACTACAGATGTGCACCACCACACCTGGCTAATTTTTTAATTTTTATTTTTAGTAGAGATAGGCTTTTACCATGTTGGCCAGGCTGGTCTTGAACTCCCGGCCTCAAGTGATCCACCCACCTTGGCCTCCCAAAGTAAGCCATTGTGACGGGCCAAATAAAATGCTTTTATTTCACAACAAGAAACTGTGTGTGTGTGTGTGTGTGTGTGTGTGTGTGCAGGTGCATGTACACAATGGAAACCCTCCTTTCTCCAATTGTGAAACTTGTCATTTTCTTGGTTAAATATATTTAAAAATTTTTTTTTCCTTTTTTTTTTTTTTCCTTTTGTGGAGAATGGGGTCTCACTATATTGCCCAGGCAGGTCTTGAACTCCCGGACTCAAGCTAACCTCCCACCTCTGCCACCCAAAGAGCTGGGATCACAGGCATGAGCCATAGCACCTGGCTATATTTAAAAATTCATGTCACCTTTCTCTCTCTATTTTTTTTTGAGACAGGGTCTCACTCTGTCATCCAGGCTGGAGTGTAGTGACAAGATCATAGCTCACTGTACCCTCAACCTCCAGGGCTCATGTGATCCTCCCACCTCTGCTTCCCACATAGCTGGGACTACAGACATGCACCACTATGCCCAGCTAAGTTTTTTCTGTTTTTTGTAGAGATAGGTTCTCATTATGTTGCCAAGCCTGGTTTTGAACCCCTGGGTTTAAATGAACCTCCCACCTTGACCTCCCAAAGTGCTAGGATTACAAGTATGAGCTACTGCACCTGGCTGATTTCATGACGGTTGAAGAACCTGGTGCTGTAGTTAACTACACCTGTTTAGACCTGGCTCTTCTATTATATTTACCATCTGTGTGAGCCTGTTCTTTCAGGGGTTAAAAAAAAATAAAATTAAAACATTCCTTCATAAGGCTGCTATAAGGATTAAGTAAGAAAATGCTGGTCGGGCACGGTAGCTCACGCCTGTAATCCCAGCACTTTGGGAAGCCAAGGTGGGCAGATCACGAGGTCAGGAGTTCTAGACCAGCCTGGGCAACATGGTGAAACCCCGTCTCTACTAAAAATACAAAAATTAGCCAGGCGTGGTGGCACAATCCCAGCTACTTAGGAGTTTGAGGCAGAAGAATTGCTTGAACCCAGGAGGTGGAGATTGCAGTGAGCCGAGATCATGCCACTCCACCCCAGCCTGGGTGACAGAGCGAGACTCCATCTCAAAAAAAAAAAAAAAAAAAAAAAAAAAGCTTGTAGAGACTTAACACAGTCCCAGCACACCCATAATACCATTTTGTTTACCTCTCTCCATTGAATGCTAACTAATGCCACAATATTTTGATAGAGAAAGACGAAACTCCTATTTTATAAATGGGAGACTAGAGATTCCTAGAGTGTCAAGATTTAGTTGTATAACTATAGATAGTAAAGGTTAAATACGCTAACATATAGTTCAATTTGCTCTCAGATTCTCACCTTACATAGCATGATAATAAAAATAAATGCCTAGGTCGGGCATGGTGGCTCACGCCTGTTATCCCAGCACTTTGGAAGGCCAAGGTGGGTGGATCACTTGTAGTTAGGAGTTCAAGACCAGCCTGGCCAAGATGGTGAAACCCCATCTCTACTAAAAATATAAAAATTAGCCGGGCGCGGTGACAGGCACCTGTAATCCCAGCTACTCGGGAGGCTGAGGCAGGAGAATTGCTTGAAGCCAGGAGGCGGAGGTTGCAGTGAGGCAAGATCGTGCCACTGTACTCTAGCCTGGGTGACAGAGCAAGATTCTGTCTCAAATAAAATAAAATAAAATATAAAATGAAGCTGGGTGTGGTGACAAGTGCCTGCAATTGTAGCTACTCAGGAGGCCAAGGCAAGAGAATTGCTTGAACCTGGGAGGTGGAGGAGGTTGCAGTGAGAGGACGCTGTGCCACTGTGCTCCAGCCCGGGCGAAAGGGCAAGACTCTGTCAAAAAAAAAAAAACCCACACACACAAAAAAAACAACAAAAAAATATGCCTATAGAGATGTTCCTCAACTTATGGTGGGCTTGTTTTTCAATAAAACTATCATCAGTTGAAAATACTGTAATTTGAAAATGCATATAATACACCTAACCTAATGAACATGAGTTAGCCTGGCCTACTTAAGCATGCTCAGGACACTTAACATTAACCTATAAGTTGGGCAAAATCATATAACAGAAAGCCTACTTTATAATATACTGTTGAATATCTCATTAATTTATTGAATACTGTACTGCAAGTGAAAATCTGAATGGTTGTATGAATATTTTAAAGTATGGTTTCTCATAAATGTTCATCACTTTCAAACCATCGTAAAGTTGAAAAATCATAAGTCAAACCATTGTAAATTGGGGATCGTTTGTATATGCCTACCTCAATTCCAAAGTATTGATGTCCTTTTCCCAATACAGCATCCACATATTCTGACACCAAATCCACAGCTTCTTCTAAAAGGTCATAGTTCAAGTACAAACGAAGCAATTCAGCAGCATCAACCTTCTGTGAAAAGTCAGTGATTAAGAATATGTATCTATTTCCCTCTTATTTGGGGTACTGACCAAAAGAACGTTGAGTGGTTGATTCCCTAACATCGTATTTCTCAAAATAATTAAACCAGTGCCTTGGCTTACTCATCTATATCTTAGTATAACAGCTGATAACAAGTTTGGGGAGTTAGGAAAAAAAAAAAGTTGAATTCCCAAGAGCCGTTACCTCCAGGCACTTTAGGAGGCTCTATCTGTTGTTAAATAGCCTTCTTCTCCTCTTTTGTGACCTAAGATGTGTTTTAACTTTTCTTCAGTTCAGTTACCACAGTTGTAAAGTCAACAAATTTTTCCTGAATACTAAAGTGACAATATAGTCACATAATAAGAACTATACAAATGACAAATGCAAAAGAAGTTCAAAAGAATCAACAACTTCAAATCTGAAGCCTCTATTTGGAAGAGCTCTATTAAGTATGCTTTCTATATTCTGATTTGATCACAATCTTACCTTTATCATCTTAGCTGCCTTCCCTACTTATTTATTTTTTTGAGACAGAGTCTTGCTCTGTTGCCCAGGCTGGAGTGCAGTGGCACAATCTTGATCACTGTAATTTCTGCCTCCTGGGTTCAAGCGTTCTTTTGCCTCCGCCTCCCGAGTAGCTGGGGTTACAGGGATGTGCCATCACACCTAGCTAATTTTTGTATTTTTAGTGGAGATGGGGTTTCACCATGTTGGCCAGGCTGGTCTCAAACTCCTGACCTCAGGTGATCTGCCTGCCTTGGCTGGCTTCCCAAAGTGCTGGGTTTATAGGTTTGAGCCACTGTGCCTGGCCTCCTACTTTCTTTCTCTTTTTTTGAGACAGCGTCTTGCCCTGTTGCCCAGGCTGCAGTGCAATGGCATGATCTTAGCTTACTGCAAACCTCCACCCACTGGGTTCAAGCGATTCTCCTGCCTCAGCCTCGAGAGTAGCTAGGATTACAGGCGCCCACCACTGTGCCCGGCTAATTCTTGTATTTTAACTAGAGATGGGGTTTCACCATGTTGGCCAGGTTGGTTTCGAACTCCTGACTCAGGTGATCCACCCGCCATGGCCTCCCAAAGTGCTGGGACTATAGGTGTGAGCCACTGCGCCTGGCCATTTTTGATTTTCAATAGGTGGGAGTGGAGAAGGAACCAATCTGAAACTAGCTGTGCTCAATTAATTGTAAATACCACGGCACTCAGACCAGCCATATCGTTATATTATTTGAAAAGTACTCCACCCACTCCTCAGAATTTTTGAGTTATGAATAGTAAATCCTGTGTCATGCATATATTCATTGTTCTAAATATAAACTTACTGTTCAGTGAATATAATAGTAGTCATTAATCTAATTACTAACATATGAAGCTTCAAATCTAAATACACAGTACTACTGTGGAAATGAAATTGAATTGTTCTTACAGTTTTAGCTATGAAGAAGAGCTTTCCAAAGTATATAAATCAACATGTTCCCATAAGTTATCACTTCATCTTTTTCTTTATATATTTTTAAATTTAAATAGAGATGGGGTCTTCCTATGTTGCCCAAGCTGGTCTTGATCTCCTGGGCTCAAGCCATCCTCCCCTGTTGGCCTCCCAAAGTATGGGAATGACAGGTGTGAGCCACTGCCACCAGTCCATCTTTTTCCTTTTTTTTTCTTGAGAGAGTTTCACTCTTGTTGCCTAGGCTGGAGTGCAATGGTACAATCTTGGCTCACTGCAACCTCCACCTCATGGGTTCAAGCGATTCTCCTGCGTCAGCCTCCCGAGTAGCTGGGATTACAGGCATGTGCCACCACACTCAGCTGATTTTGTATTTTTTTTTTTGAGACAGAGTCTCGCTTTGTCACCAGGTACCAGGCTGGAATGCAGTGGTGCAATCTCAGCTCACTGCAACCTCCGCCTCCCGGGTTCAAGCAATTTTCCTGCCTTAGCCTCCCGAGTAGCTGGGACTACAGGTGTGCGCCACCGTGCCCAGCTAATTTTTGTATTTTAGTAGAGACAGGGTTTCATCATGTTGGCTGGGATGGTCTCCATCTCTTGACCTTGTGATCCACCTGCCTCGGCCTCCTAAAGTGTTGGGATTACAAGCGTGAACCACTGCGCCCAGCCTGATTTTGTATTCTTAGTAGAGATGGGGTTTCTCTATGTTGGTCAGGCTGGTCTTGAACTCTCGATCTCAGGTTATCCACCCACCTCAGCCTCCCAAACTGCTGGGATTATAGGTGTGAGCCACCGCGCGCCTGGCCTCTTTTTAATCATCTCATGAAGTTATCTAGAATGATAAAGAGTAAAGGTTATGATCCACTTACCTTGTAGCTGTTTATAAGCCAATTAGGCAGAGGCACTCCATGAGACAAGAGCTTGTTGATTACACAGTGGTGATACAAGTTATTCTGGACTTTGTACCTTTCCAGGTAAGTTGATAATAGTCGCCATGCTTCATCTGTAGCACTTGAAAAAACAAAAAATGACTAATGAGTTTCACATTCTTAAGAGCTATTTAGAATACCATTCAAAGCATGTATTTACAAGAAAGCATTTTTTTTGAGACAGGGTCTTGCTCTGTTATCCAGGCTGGAGTGCAATGGTGTCATCTCAGCTCACTGCAGCCTCAGCCCCAGATTCTCCCATTTCAGCTTCCTGAGTAGCTGGGAATACAGGCATGGGCTACCACGCCTGGCTAATTTTGTTAAAATTTTGTAGAGACAAGGACTTGCTATGTTGCCTGGGCTGGTATTGAACTCCTGAGCTAAAGTGATCCTCCTGCCTCATCCTCACAAAGTGTTGGGATTACAGGTGGGAGTCACCATGCCTGGCCTTACAAGGAAAACTTTAGGAATTCACAACTGAATCAATAATATAGCTAAATGGGAACAAATATTATTTGGGCTAATGTGACTTAGGAGGATAGTATTAGAAACTAGGTAACTTGGGTTCATATATTCCTCTCCCACTAACTACGTATTTGTTTGGCTATTAATATATATAATTCATTTAACTCCTTTCTTTCTGTATTTTTAAAACAAGAAACTGGTTCAGAACACTGGTTCTCAAACCTGATCAAGCATTAGAATCACGCAGAAGTTCTAACTCAGAAGACTAGGGTGATGTCTCATAATCTGTATTTTAATAAGTTATTCTGATGTGCTACTTTAGAGATTGAAAACTAATGTCAGCAAACTTCCAAACTCTAAAATGCTATCATGCAAAAGTGCTAAGCTGTACAATACAAAGTGCAAATGCAGTTCAGAAAGGGAAGTTTACTGAGGGTTTGGGATGTTACAGAAGGTTTCTGAAGAAGCTGAAGTCCATTTACATTGATAGTAAGTGGATGCACTAGGGAAGTACATGAACAGAGGAAATCTGAAGGAGGTATTGGGCTGGGTGCGGTGGCTCACGCCTGTAATCCCAGCACTTTGGGAGGCCAAGGTGGATGGATTACGAGGTCAGGAGTTCAAGACCAGTCTGACCAATATGGTGAAACCCTGTCTCTACTAAAAATACAAAAATTAGCCGGGCATGGTGTCACGAACCTGTAGTCCCAGCTACTCAGGAGGCTGAGGCAGGCGAATCGCTTGAGCCTGGGAGACAGAGGTTGCAGTGAGCAGAGATTGCGCCACTGCCCTCCAGCCTGGGCATCAGAGTGAGACTCTGTCTCAAAAAAAAAAAAACCAAAGAAAGTATTGTGGATGATGGGTGACAGACTGCTGAACAGCAGCTGGAGATAAGCTGTTAAGAGGACACTGTGATGAAACCATGCAGGACTGCTCAATGGAAGAAATGGGAGAAAAGGAAGTAACACTCTGAAACCAAGTAAATATAGATTTTTGCCTGTAAGAGTACCTTTTCCTGGTGATATGATACAATAAGTCTTTGAGGAGGGGAATACAGAGGAGACATTTCATAAGCAAAGACATCCTAGTTTGGACAATAAATGACATGATGTCGCCCTAATTATAAACTTCCCAGCCCCTACAAAAACTTAGCCAAAAAGAAAGAAAAAAGTGAAATGATCTATGTAGGATAATTTAATCAGAAAAAGACAGCTACAGCTTTGAAAAAGGCAAAACTACCCAGGGTTGGAGGAACACCAGGGCTGTACCTAGACTCCTTAGTGGTGATGACAGACGAGAGCTGATTGGCTGCTAGCCAGGCCCAGGCTTCTGCTTGTGCTGCCTCTCCTCCAAATTGCAATTTGATGCATCTGGAATGAAAACGGTTCCACACTTGAAAACTAAACACTGAAACGTACCACCTTATTTTGCTACTGAAATTAAAGAGGTAAGAGGACAACTTCATCTCTATTGCTGAATTCACTACTGGAGTATCGGCTCTTCTCTTCCTCAAGTCACACAACTGAATACCTACAAGGACATGAGTAAGCATTAAGAGACAATTTACTTCCAAGAGAAAATTAATGATAAAAAACGCTTTTCTTTCTTTTTCTTTTTTTAAACTAAGATGGAGTCTCACACCTGTAATCCCAGCGCAGAGACGGGGTTTCTCCAGGTTGGGAGTTCGAGACCGGCCTGACCAACATGGAGAAACCCCGTCTCTACTAAAAATAGAAAATCAGCCGGGTGTCATGGTGCTTGGTTGTAATCTCAGCTACTTGGGAGGCTGAGGCAGGAGAATCACTTGAACCCAGGAGGTGGAGGTTGCAGTAAGCCAAGATTGTGCCACTGCACTCCAGCCTGGGCAACAGAGTGAGACTCCATCTCAAAAAAAAAAAAAAAAAAAAAAAGAATGCTTAGAGAGATCAACAGATGTCCTAAAGGACCAAAGAGAACATATGTCTTGTTAGGAATGAACACCATCATTTAACTCAGGTTATCTGCTCTTCTGAGTTCTCAAAAGAAACTACAAATCAAGATTTTTTTCTTTAAAGTAAAATAATAAATGACTAAAATTTTAAAAAAATCATTTCACAGATTTAAACAAAAACACTTCTTCAAACCACAAATAATATATAGGCTACTTGGCTTATGATGACTGCTTTGCACTAAGCAAGAGGATAATATATTTGCATTAGAAAAGAGTATAAAAAGATAATTTTGTACATACTTGAAGGCAAGCCCTTCAAAGACTGGCGTTAAGGGAAGCTTAAAAGTCTGACAAAGTGATATGGCAGTGTCGAAGAGGCCTGCCTGAACCAAGAGAGTGACCATCTCCTCTGCTGATGCACTTCCTGTGAAAATGAAAAAAGATTATTTAGTGTAGCCAAGGTATACACAAATAAAACCAAAGATTTTGCTTGGTTGATGAGTATCTCTGAGTAACAACCCACGCTTTATGCTGATCTAGTGTGCTACATACACTGCCTGGACCTAAAATGTGCTATTGGTACTGACAGGTTAGAAGCTTTAACTCTTGAATTCCTACCGGCAACTGCAACCGCTGATGGATCATGCTGAGCTAGAGTGAGGCGGATGCGAGCCAATGAACACTCTTTCTCCAGATCTTCCAGTTCCAGAATTTCAATTTGTCGATTTGCTATATATATCAAAGAAAAATATTTTCAACTCCCAAAGAACAAAGAAGTGTCCATTAGATTAACTCAACCTGTCAATTTCCACTGAACATTAAGTAACATTCAATCTAATTTCTAAATGCATGAAAGAAGGAGAAAACAGGGAACTCAATAAATGCTAACTTAAACAAATTAAGCAGTAGCCCAAGTCAAATCAAAGTATTTTTAACAACTGCAGCTGAGGAGGTGCTTACAAGGTACTACATGTAATTTCATTTAACTCTTTAAACATTTTTTTTTCCCTTGGAAACGGAGCCTTGCTCTGTCACCCAGGCTGGAGTGCAGTGGCACGATCTTGGCTCACTGGTCTGCCTCCTGGTTTCATGCGATTCTTCTGCCTCAGCCTCCCGAGTAGCTGGGATTACAGGGGCACCATCATGCACAGCTAATTTTTGTATTTTTAGTAGACACGCGGTTTTACCATGTTGGCCAGCCTGGTCTTGAACTCCTGACCTCAGGTGATCCACCCATCTTGGCCTCCCAAAGGGCTGGAATTACAGGCATGAGCCACTGTGCCTGGCCTAAAAAATTTTTTCTGTCCAAGCTGGAGTGCAATGGAGCAATCTTGGCTCACTGCAACCTCCGCCTCCCGAGTTCAAGTGATTCTCCTGCCTCAGCCTCCCGAGTAGCTAGGATTACAGGTGCACGCCATCACGCCTGGCTAGTTTTGTATTTTGGTAGAGTTGGGGTTTCTCCATGTTGGTCAGGCTGGTCTTGAGCTCCTGACTTTGGGTGAATCGCCCACCTCAGCCTCCCAAAGTGCTGGGATTACAGGTGTGAGCCACTGTGCCTGGCTAATTTTTCTACTTTTAGTAGAGATGGGGTTTCACCATATTGGCCAGGGTGGTCTCAAACTCCTGACCTCAAATGATCCACCTGCCTTGGCCTCCCAAAGTGCTGGGATTACGTGCATGTGCCACCGTGCCTAGCCAACTTTTTTTTTTTTTTTGAGACGGAGTCTCACTTTGTCATCCAAGCTAGAGTGCAATGGCACAATCTTGGCTCACTACAAGCTCCACCTTCCAGTTTCAAGTGATTCTCCCATCTCAGGCTCCAGAGTAGTTGGGATTACAGGCACATGCTATCGCATCCAGCTAATTTTTTGTATTTTTTTTTCTTTTTTTTTAAAAAGATGGGGTTTCACCATGATGGCCAGGCTGGTCTTGAACTTCTGACCTCAGGTGATCCACCCACCTCGGCCTCCCAAAGTGCTAGCATTACAGGTGTGAGCCACCACGCCCGGCCAATTTTTTGTATTTTTAAAGTAGAGACGGGGTTTCACCATGTTGGCCAGGATGGTCTCAATCTCCTGACCTCATGATCCGCCCACCTCGGCTTCCCAAAGTGCTGGGATTACAGGCATGAGCCACTGTTCCCGGCTTAACTACATATTTCTATCATAACTATCAATAACAATATATTACTGTCTAGTAAAGATCAGTGTGAGACTCGACTCACTGGGGACAGCTGTGCATTCTCCATCATGATTCCTCTTAGGTGATGCTCCAGGGCGATCATACTGATAAAACAAAACAAGCAATTTAACTGTGAAAATCAGTATTTTATTTTGATATCATTAACTGTGATTCAGAGCTTTTTCTTTTTTCTTTTTTTTCGAGACAGAGTCTCATTCCACCACCAGGTGCCAGGCTGTAGTGCAGTGGTGCGACCTCGGCTCACTGCAATCTCTGCCTCCCGGGTTCAAGCAATTCTCCTGCCTCAGCCTCCCCAGTAGCTGGGACTACAGGCGCGCACCACCACGCTGATTCAGAGCTTTTTCAACCAGCAGAGTTCTTAGGAGACAAAGAAAGTTCTTTGCCAAGTTGCTAACTTAACTATAACATATTACTGAGTCCAAGGACAGGGATTTTTATCTCCATGTAAATCAACTAATTTTCCTTGGTTCCAGAGTTATATATAACAGAAGCAGCTGTGCGTATGTGACCCATCAGTATGACAGGGAAGACTCAAAGTGCATCTCCTTGAAAACAACAACTGTAGACTGCATTAACAAACACGATAGAAATAAAAGCAGCTACCTTTTACTTAGCACATTTTGTGGGCCAGGCACTGTTACTGTTCTAAGCAATCGACTTGAGTTATCTCATTATTACCCAAACAATCCTATAAAGTAGATATTATCCATATTTTATGCCAGAGAGTAACCGAATAACAAAAGACTAAGTAACCGTCTGAATTGGGTCAGGTCTGTCTAACTCCAAGACTACTCTGGAATATTTCTTCCTACGATAATTCTGAACTTGAGAACTAAAGGGGCAGTAATATACAACTGTATTGTTATAAACAGATTTTTTTTTTCACAAATATCTCAGTAGAAATTATAAATCAAATGAAGCAAAATGATGTAATAGTTTTGAAAGGACAAAAACAAGTAGATTTAATGACCCCAAAATTCCAGGATCAAAAGTTTTCATACCACTGCACCAGATGCTGGCTGCACAATCCACGCATATTCTGGACGAATAAGTCGTAAACAGTTGAGAGCAGCCAGATAACAGTTGCCTTGTTTTTCAAGTCCCCGGAGAGTTCGAACTTCTCTGCCAAGACGCATTCCATACTCAAACATCACTGTGCCAGCTATGAGGCGGTCATAAATTAGACATTAGAACTTCCAAAATTTGTTTCTCTCTCTCTCTTTCTCTTTTTTTTTGAGCTGGAGTCTTGCTCTGTTGCCAAGGCTGATGTGCAATGGTGTGATCTCAGCTCACTGCAACCTCCACCCACTGGGTTCAAGCGATTCTCCTGCCTCAGCCTCCTGAGTAGCTGGGATTACAGGTGCATGACTACCACGCTCGGCTAATTTTTATATTTTTAGTGGAGACGGGGTTTCACCATGTTGGCAAGGTTGGTCTTAAACGCCTGACCTTGTGATCCACCCGCCTCAGCCTCCCAAAGTGCTGGGATTACCACACTGGCCTTCCAAGATTTGTTTCCCTAGAAATATGCAGAGAGAATGCTATCCCTAATCAAATGTTAAAATTTAAAACAAAATTGGGCTTAATGTAACCCCTCCCCTCCCCCCCAAAAAAATCACATGGTGAGGATGTGGAGAAACTGGAACCCTTGTGCACTGTTGCTGGGAACGTAAAATGGTACAGCAGCTATGGAAAACACTATGGCAGTTTCTCAAAAAATTAAAAGGGAAATTATCACATAATTCAGTAGTTCTATTTTTTTGGTATATACCCTAAAGAATTAAAAAAAAGGGTCTCGAAGAGGTATTTCCACACCCCTGTTCATAGCATCAGTTTCCATAGGCAAAAGGTAGAAGCAATCCCAGTGTTCATTGATGGATGAACAAAATCCGACATTTAAATATAACAGAAAATAATTTAGTTATCTTTGAGATTATCTTTTTTTTTTCTTGAGATGGAGTTTTGTTCTTGTTGCCCAGGCTAGAGTGCAACGGTGCAGTCCCCGCTCACCGCAACCTCTGCTTCAAATGATTCTCCTGCCTCAGGCCCCCAAGCTAGGATTACAGGCGCCTGCCACCACACCTGGCTAATCTTTTAAGATAACTTTAAGGAAGAAAATTCTGACACATGCCACTACAAGGATGATCCTTGAAGACAGTATGCTAAGTGAAATAAGCCAGTCACAAAAAGACACATGCTATATGATTCAAGTAGCCAAATTCATAAAGATGGGAGGTAAAATGGTGGTTCTCGAGGGGTGGGGGCTGGGAGAAACAGGGCATAGTTGTTTCATGGGTACAGAGCTTCAGTTTTCCAAGATGAAAAGTGTTCTGGAGACTGGTTACAAAATATTGTGAATGCACTTAACACTCCTGAACGGTACACTTAAAAATGGTTAAGATGATATATTGTATGTTATGTGTATTTTACCACAATTAAAACAAACAAAAAAAAGAAAAATGTTATTTTTGATATTTAGATAGTACATTACCATAACAAGACAGAATACTAGCTTATAGGTGACTAGTTCTAATACTAGCTTATAGAACTAGTGACCTATACCTGCTCAGGACTGTGAGACCAAGAGATGTTTGGATACTCTGCTTAAGAACATAATTTCGCTGGGCACGGTGGCTTGTGCCTGTAGTCCCAGCTATTCAGGAGGCTGTGGTGAGAGGATCGCTTGAGTCCAGAGTTCTGGGCTGTAGTGCATCATGCCGATTGGGTGTCTGCACTAAGTTCGGGATCAATATGATGACCTCCCAGGAGCGGGGGACCACCAGGTTGCCTAAGGAGGGAACTGGCCTAGGCCAGAAATGGAGCAAGTCAAAACTCCCGTGCTGATTAGTAGGGGGATCGTGCCTGTGAACAGCCACTGCACTCCAGGTTGGGCAACACTGCGAGAACCCATCTCTAAAAACAAAAACAAAACAAACAAAATAAAACAACAACAAAAAAAACATATAAATTCTTGGTTGGGCACGGTGGCTCACGCCTGTGATCCCAGCACTTTGGTAGGCTGAGACAGGTAGGTCACTTGGGGTCACGAGTTTGAGACCAGCCGACCAACATGGCAAAATCCCATCTCTACTAAAAAAAAAAAAAAAAGCCAGGCATGGTTGTACATGCCTGTAATCCCAGCACTTTGGGAGGCTGAGGTCATGAGTTCAAGACCGGCCTGACCAACATGGCGAAACTCCCCCACTCTACTAAAAAATTCAAAAAAATTAGCTGGGTGTGGTGGTGCATGCCTGCAGTTCCAGCTACTTGGGAGTCTGAGGAAGGAGAATCACTTGAGACTGGGAGGCAGAGGTTGCAGTGAGCTGAGATTGTGCCAAAATACACTCCAGCCCAGGCAACAGAGTGAGACTCCATCTCAAAAACAAACAAACAAAAAATGAATGAAGAAAAAAAGAATTCACCAGGATATCATTTGATAACTTCTAACTGTAGATTTTTTTTTTTTTTGAGATAGGGTCTTGCTCTGTCACCCAGGCTGGAGGGCAGTAGCATGATCTTGGTTCACTGCAACCTCCACTTCCCAGGATCAAGCAGTTCTCTTGCTTCAGCCTTACAGGTAGCTAGGATGTGCCACCATGCCTGGCTAGTTTTTATATTTTCAATAGAGAGGGAGTTTCACCATGTTGCCCAGGCTGGTCTCAATCTCCTGACGTTAAGTGATCCACCCACCTCAGCCTCCCAAAGTGCTGAGATTACAGGCGTGGACCACTGTGCCCGGCCCTAAATGTAAGCTGTAGTCCCCTCTTTAAGGATTTTGCATTTAATTGAAGGGATGTGGAACGATCTAACCATAGCTAACAAGGAATATAATCTACTACATTCATGATCTAAGCACATTTAAGCAGTCAGAATTTTGCTCTAAGAACTGAAATGAGGAAAGAAAGAAGGCCAATGGTAAAATAGCACAAGAACTCCGAATTAGTCATAAAAATTCATGCTGTCTCTAGTGAAAAAGCTAATTTCCTTTTTTTTTTTCTTTTGAGACAGAGTTTCGCTCTTTCACCCAGGCTAGAGTGGTGGTGCAATCTTGGCTCACTGCAACCTCCGCCCCCTGGGTTCAAGCAATTCTTCTGGCTCAGCCTCCTGAGTAGCTGGGATTATAGGCACCTGCCATCATGTCCAGCTAATTTTTGTATTTTTAGTAGAGACGGGGTTTTGCCATGTTGGTCAGGCTAGTCTTGAACTCCTGACCTCAGGTGATCCACCTGCCTCGGCCTCCCAAAGTGCTAGGATTAAAGGCATAAGCAACCACATGTGGCGCTCATTTCCTTTATAATTGGACAGAAGATACACAGAGAATGCCGTTTCAATGGCAATGCCCAGAGAAAGTTCTAGAATGGAGGAAAGGGCATATCTTCAAGGTAATCTTCAAAAGGTTTAAGCTAATCTTGTACTTAAACACATATTAAAAATTACCTAAGTCTAACACACAATATTTTGGTAAAACATGATTAATAAGGTTGTCTCCAAGATACTGTTTGGTTACATTGCTCACCCTTGCGGTAATTGTGGCGATAGATGTGAAAGGCATACAGAAGTTCATAGTAATTGTGAGTCATAAGGTCCACGGCTCTAGCACGTGACTCAATTATTGCCACAACCTAGGGAAGGGGAAGCAATCAGATAATTAAGTCAGTAGCAATCATGGCAGCCACCATAGTTGTTGAAAGCCATCACTAGATAACTAAAATTACCTCATTATGCAGATTTACATAAGGAAATTCTACAAGATCCTGTAGCTGTGAGCGTTCACAAAGAACTACCACCAACTGCCGTAAACAATCTAATTGCCTAGAAGGAAAGAAAGGGATATGAGGGCAAACTGTCTTAGCAGGTTAAACAGAATTGGTAAATTGTCTTCTTTAAAAAAGACCATGAGATTACCTGCTGGAATCAGAAATTTGGGTTAAGGCTTCATATGCTTGGCTATTGTGACCCAAATCCAAATGATGTTTGAAAATGCATGTCCTTAGAGTAGCCTAAATATCAAATATAGATCAAATATCAAAAACAGCAATAGAAATGAACATACCACACCCACAACAAACCTTAAAGGAAACAACCAAATTATAGTCAATTCTTACCTGACTTTTCCAGTCATCACCTGCTTCAGTTATGGCTGATGTAGCCAACTGAATAACCAGTTCAGGCAAACCAACAACATCTAGTAGTCGTAAAACCTAACAAGAAACAGAAGAAATTTCTGTTAAAATTAATATGGTAATGCACTTCAACCTAAATTATGGTTTAAAATTATGTAGAAAGGTAAGTAGGCCAGCATGGTGGCTCACACCTGTAATCCCAGTACTTTGGAAGGCTGGGGCAGCAGGATTGCTCAACGCCAGCCTGGGCAACACAGTAACACCCCCATCTCCACAAAAAAATTTTTTTAAAAATTAGCTGCACTTGGTGGCATGCACCTGTAGTCGGAGCGACTTGGGAGGCTGAGGTGGGAGGACTGCTTGAACCCAGAAGTTCAAGGCTGCAGTGAGTTTTAATCTTGCCACTGCAATTTAACCTGGGTAATACAGCAAGACCCTGTCTCTTAAAAAATAAATAAAAATATTTTTAAAAAAGGTAACAAGGTAAGATAAAGTTTAAATCAAAGGTGCTGACAAGATGGACAGGATTATTTGGTTAATATTTAAGATTTTCCTTCAGATTATTCTGTTATAGTCCATCTTGTAAAAGCTTTCTATTCGTTTCCCCAGATATTACCATTGGAATAATAGCTCTCTAATTATAGATAAATTGCGATTGCTAGTGTTAGGTAGGAACAGAGATAGTTGAAATTAAGAGATAATTCTAACATGTTCTCTATAGAACTTTTACAGAAACAACCATTAATAAACAATAGAGGAATTAAATCCAGGGCTTTTCTTTGTCCTTTCCTTTTGACAGTGTTGCAAAGTAATAAAATGGCCCCCAAAGTCATTCATATGTTTATGTACTAATATATGCATGCATTCAATTCAAGTTGAGGGGGTGTAAAGAAATGTTCTCTGAATACTGAAGGCCTACCACCAGCCAGGCACTGCTTCACACTTTGCAGTTAATATAGTCACTCCCCTAGCAATCTGATGAGGATTTTACAGATGAAGACTCTGAGGTGCAGATTAACTTGCCCAAGGTCACACAGTTGGGAGACCTAGGTTTCAAACCTTAGCATCCAGACTCCAAAGCTTACCACTATATGGTTCCCAAGATAATTTCATAACAAGCTGAATATTTCCTACTCTATTCTTTTGATCTGTTTTAGTCAGAGAACTTATCACTTATATTTACTTGTCTAGCTTCTTTCCTACCTGAATGTAAGCACCATGGGGGCAGGGAACTATTTTTTCTTTTTTGAGATGGTCTCACTCTGTCACCCAGGCTGGAGTACAGTGGCACGATCACAGCTCATTGCAGCCTCAACCTCCCAGGCTCAAGTGACCCTTCTGCCTCAGCATCCTAAGTAGCTGAAACTACAGGTGCATGTCACCAGACACAGCTATTTTTTTCTATTTTTTGTAGAGATGAGGTCTCACTATATTGCCCAGGCTGGTCTCTAACCCCTGGGCTCAAGTGATCCTCCTGCCTCGGCTTCCCAAAGTGTTGGGTTTACAGGTGTGAGCCACCGGTGTCCAGCCTGAATTGGTCCTTTTAAAATTCAGAGCTCTATCCTCAGTGTCCGGTATACAGTAGTCTCTCCATAAATACTTGTTGAGGCTGGGTATGGTGGCTCACACCTGTCATCCTGACCAACATAGTGAGACCCTATCTCTATTTTAAAAAATTGTTGAACATAAGAATAAATATAATTTCACTACTAACTGTTCAGGTCACAAATGAATGTAGAGAATAGTAAATAAATTAACACCAGAGTTTTACAAAAACCCTAAAGAGAATTTGCTAAATGATTGACATAATCCTTTTTTTTGAGACAGGGTCTCACTCTGCCAATCAGGCTTGAGTGTAATGGTGCGATCTCGGCTCACTGTAACTTCCACCTCCTGGGTTCAGGCGATTCTCCTGCTTCAGCCTCCTGAGTAGCTGGGATTACAGGCATATGCCACCATGCCTGGCTAATTTGTGTGTTTTTAGGGGTCTTGCCATGGTGGTCAGATTGGTCTTGAGCCCCTGACCTCAGGTGATCCACCTGCCTTGGCCTCCCAAAGTGCTGGGAATACAGGTGTGAGCCACCGTGCCCAGCCTGACAAACATTTTTGATTGTCCACCCTATCAATGTCTGCACATGCCCCTAAATGTGCACATTTCCCTCTCTTATATACATGCAATTTTCTACAATACATGTATGATACACCCAAAATATAAGTTTATAAAGGATGAAGCTAAAAT
The DNA here is from genome assembly GCA_963573385.1 of Cacajao melanocephalus. Classification (NCBI taxonomy): domain Eukaryota; kingdom Metazoa; phylum Chordata; class Mammalia; order Primates; family Pitheciidae; genus Cacajao; species Cacajao melanocephalus. The sequence goes on from CAUYLG010030104.1 coordinate 42,181, forward strand.
AAAAAGTTTGAAAATTATTTTCATTATCTTTAGTTTTTAAGAAAGGGTCCTGCTGTTGCCCAGGCTAGAGTGCAGTGGTGTGATCACAGCTCAGTGTAGCCTCAACCTCCTGGGCTCAAGTGATCCTTCCATCTCAGCCACTTGAGTGGCTGGGACCACAGTCATGCAGCACCATGCCCAACTAATTTTTCACTTTTTTGTAGAGACGGGGTCTTCCTGTGTTGTCTGGGGTAATCTCAAATTCCTGGGCTCCAGTGATCCTCCTGCCTTAGCCTCTCAAAGTGCTGGGATTATAGGTGTGAGCCACTGCACCCATTCTAATGGACCTGGAAAATTCCTATCTTCTAGTAACACAGCCATCGCAATAAAATGTATTACTCACATGTTTGTGGTGACATTGGTGTAAACAAACCTACAGTGCTGCCAATTGTATAAAAAGTATAGCATGGCTGGGCATGGTGGCTCACGCCTGTAATCCCAGCACTCTGGGAGGCTGAGGAGGGCGAATCACTTGAGGTCAGGAGTTCAAGACCAGTCTGGCCAACACGGTGAAACCCCGTCTCTACTAAAATTACAAAAATTAGCTGGGTATGGTGGAGCACACCTGTAATCTCAACTTCTTGGGAGGCTGAGGCAGGAGAATTGCTTGAACTCGGGAGGTGGAGGTTGCAGTGAGCCAAGATCATGCCACTGCATTCCAGCCTGGGCAGTAGACTCTGTCTCAAAAAAAGTAGAGCATATACAATTATATACAGTATATAATACATTTTTTTTTTTTTTTTTTGGAGACAGGGTTTCACTCTCTCTGTCACCCAGGCTGGAATGCAGTGGTGTGATCTTGGCTCACTGTGAACTCTGCCTCCTGGGTTCAAGCAATTCTCCCACCCAGTAGGCACACGCCACCACAACCATTTTTGCATTTTTTGGTAGAGATGGAGTTTCACCATGTTGGCCAGGTTGGTCTTGAATTTTTGACCTCAAGTGATCTGCCTGCCTTGGTCTCCCAAAGTGCTGGGATTGTAGGTATGAGCCACTGTGCCCAGCCATCATTTTTTTTTAAATAGAAAAAGACATAAAGATAAAACTGCCTGGAGGCAATGGCTCACGCCTGTAATCCCAGCACTTTGGGTGGACTGCAGAGTTGAGGAGTTCAAGACCAGTTTGGGCAACATTGCTAGACTCCATCTCTACAAAAAAGAAAAAGTTAGCTAGGTACAGTGGTGTGCACCTACAGTCCTAGCAACTCGGGATGCTGAGGTGGGAGGATTGCCTGGGCCCAAGACGTTGAAGCTGCAGTGAGCTGTTTGTACCACAACACTCCAGCCTGGGTGTCAGAATGAGACTGTCAAAAAAAAAAAACAACCCCAAAACCAAACAACTTTGGTACAGCTGTGTAATGTGCTTACGTTTTAAGGTGTTATTCAAAAGAGCCAAAAAGTTAAGACTATACTGAGCAACACAGTGAGACGGTGTCTCAAAAATAAATAAATAAATAAATAAAAAACCCCAACAACTAAATTTAGTGTAGCCTAAGTGAACAGTGATTACACAGTACAGGAACGCCCTAGGCCTCCACATTCACTGACCACTCACTCATTGACTCACTCAGAGCAACTTCCAGTCCTGCAAGCTTCATTTATGGTAAGTATGCCATGCAGGTGTACCATTTTTTATCTTTTTTTTTTTTTTTTTTTTTTTTTGGAGACAGAGTCTTGCTCTGTTGCCCAGGCTGGAGGAGGGCAGTGGTACAATCTTGGCTCACTGCAACCTCCGCTTCCCGGGTTCCCCAAGTAGCTGGGACTACAGGTGCATGCCCGACTAACTTTTCGTATTTTAGTAGCGACAGGGTTTCACCGTGTTGCCCAGGCTGGTCTCAGACTCCTGAGCTCAGGCAATCCACCCACCTTGGCCTCCCAAAATTTTAGGATTACAGGCGTCAGCCACCATACCACGCCTTTTATCTTTTATACTGTGTTACTATAACTTTTCTATGTTTACATATACAAATAACATTGCATTATAAATTGCCTACAGTATCCAGTACAATAACATGTTACACAATAGGCTGTGACATATAGCCTAGGTGTGTTGCGAGCTATACCATCTACTTGTGTTAAGTGCACTCTATGATGTTCACACAATAATACTATCAGCCAAAGACACACTTCTCAGAACATTTCTCCATTGTTAAGTGATACATGACTATATATGACTTGTAGGAACATGCTACTTGGAAGAAAATTATACACGTCTTTTGGAAGTATGTACATCTTTCTGGATATATTTAGAATTGGAATTACGATAGATAAAGACAGTTTAACACAGTGGTTGTAACAGACTTATACTTCACCACAGTGACTGGAATGCTGAATGGCTTGAAAATGTTTATGGTTTTATACTATCTTGAACCAACATTTCCCGGTTCAAGGTACATTAACTTATATTTTCAAATAGCATTCCTGAAAAGTTCAATTGTTTTTGTCTGATGGTGATCCTCCCACCTTGGCCTCCCAAACGGCTGGGATTAAACGCGTGAGCCACCATCCCTAGATTCAGATATGTTTTTACATTGGGTGTTGTTAAGAAAGCCCAAACCAGGACATAATGTACCTTGTCATAATACTGCAGCCTGGGGGTAGACATAATTTCCCCATCCTCTGAGCGAATCAAGCGATCCAAAAATTCCTCTTTGCCTACTTCAGATGCCGCCTGACAAAAACATTCCAGAGCCTGGAGAAATAAAATATAAAGTGACTTATAACAGATCATTCCAATTCTAGGTGTTATAAATCAGGGGTTCACACACGAAGGAAAGCCAGAAAAGAAACAAAATTGCTTAACACGGTCTATTATATTCACAGTTTCTGACACATCTTGAATTCTATGTGATGCATTATTTAATATTTAAAAACATTTACTTCACATTTAACTTAAATGCTACCAATTAAAAAGTAAACCTTGGCCAGGTGCAATGGCTCACACCTGTAATCCCAGCACTTTGGGAGGCCGAGGCGGGTGGATTACTTGAGGTCAGAAGTTCGAGATCAGCCTGGCCAAACATGGTGAAACTTCGCCTTTACTAAAAATACAAAAATTAGGTGGGCCTGGTGGGGCATGCCTGTAATCCCAGTTACTCAGGAGGCTGAGGCAGTAGAGTTGCTTGAGCCTGGTGGGCAGAGGCTGCAGTGAGCCGAGATCGCGCCACCGCACTCCAGCCCTCCAGCCTGGGTAACAGAGCAAGACTATCTCCCCACCGCCCCCAACTTGCAAAAAAAAAAAAAAAAAAAAAAGATAAATAAATAAACTTTAATAAGATGACTGATACGTACATACATAATAAAGCAACTGTAGCAATATGTTAACAATTGTAGAATTTGAGTGGTAGGTATGTACTTGTTCACTGTAAAAGTCTTTAAACTTTTCTGTTTGAAAATTTACGTAATAATAGAATATCAGGGAAAAAATTAAAAATGTAAACTACCATAATGAGAAAAAAAGCAGCATAAAACAATTAAAAAAAGTGATTAATAAATAAATTTCGGCTGGGTGCGGTGGCTCATGCCTGTAGTCCCAACACTTTGGGAGGCTGAGGTAGGCAGATCACTTGAGCTCAGGAATTCGTGACCAGACTGGGCAACATGGGAAAACCCCATCTCTACAAAAAATTAAAAAATTAGCCAGGAATGGTGGCATGTGCCTGTAGTCCCAGCTCTACTTGAGAGGTTGACATGGGAGGATTGCTTGAGCCCAGGAGGTTGAGGCAGCAGTGAGCCAGGATTATGCCACTGCACTCCAGTCTGATAGAGTGATACCCTAAAAGAAATAATAAAATAAGTAAATAAATTTGATTTATAAAAATGTATCCTGTGGCTGGTCCAAGTGCAGTGGTGTTTACAACTAACTGATCACAACCAGTTACAGATTTATTTGTTCTTCTCCACTCCCACTGCTTCACGTGACTAGCCCCCCCCAAAAATTGTATCCTGGCCATATGCAGGTGGCTTAGGCCTGTAATTCCAGCACTGCGGAGGCCAAAGTGAGAGGATTGCTTGAATCCAGCCTGTCTGTGTAACACAGTGACATTAGTGGACCCAACTCTACAAAATAACAATAATAATAATAATAATGAAAGGAATCCCTAAAAACATACAGGGGCAGGAGGGTTCTAATGTTTTCGTGCGTTCCTAAGTCCTGTCTAAACTGCAGGATACAAGAAAGTGAACAGTCCTCACACGTATACCGTGCCTTTCACTGACATTAATACAGTATTTTTTTAACTTTATCCAGAGGATTCTATGTCTCCCATCCCCTACAACCCAGTCAGATGGAAGCTAAGTCTCTTCCTTGCATTAAAGTTTATTTACCATTCAAATGTAGTTTACCTTCTGTCCTTCTCCTGTAACTAGGTAACACCTTCCCAGCATAAATCGACAGGAACCAACATTGACTTGACACCAGGGTTGTAGCAGCTGAATATAATCCTTAAAGGCATAAAAGGTGCTTTCTGATTAGAAAATCAACGTTACTGAAAGAGACACTCATTTCCAAGTTCTTCACAGAGGATGAAAATATAGTGTTTGAACAAATGTTTTATTTCCTGACATCATTCTGAGATTAAAACCTACCCCTGTTGCATTCCTTCCTCATCCATTCCCTTTCCTTATGCAAACAGGAGTCCAGTAACACACATACGTGTATTTTATATTTCAGCCATTTTCCAATTTTTTGATATTTATTGGTTCAATGGCTAGATTCCAGTAAAGGATTTATACGAAAACAACAGTACATTTGTATTACTCTAAAGAAAACCTAAAGAGAGAATTTCTTAAAAAGATACCCTAGAGGCCGGGCGTGGTGGCTCACGCCTGTACTCCTAGCACTTTGGGAGGCCAAGGTGGGTGGATCACTTCAGGTCAGGAGTTGGAGACCAGCCTCACCAACATGGTGAAACTCTGTCTGTACTAAAAATACAAAAATTAGCTGGGCATGATGGCACATGCCTGTAATCCCAGCTACTTAGGAGGCTGAGGCAAGAGAATTGCTTGAACCTGGGAGGTGGATGTTGCAGTGAGCCAAATCGTGCCACTGCACTCCATCCTGGGCAACAGAGTGAGACTCTGTCTCAAAAAAAAAAAAATGCTCTAGAAAAAATCATGTTAGGAGATACTGTCAAGAGAGAAATAGAGAAAAATCTCTTTAAAAATGTATTTTATTACTTTCTTTAAAAGCCTATGGAATCAGGTATTCTCTCAGCCAAGTACTAACCAGGCCCAATTCTATTTGGCTTCTAAGATCAGATAAGATCAAGCAAGTTCAGGATGGTACAGAAACAGAGAACAATCTCTTTGGGGTATGTCTTTGCACAATCAAGTTTAAATTATTGTGGTTCTTTAAACTGCAGTTAACATTTACAAAGAAAAAATTTCCAGCAATCCTATGCTTCACAAGAATGAGTAGATGTGAAACATTCAAAGGAACTCACCTGCAATTGTACATATTGACAATTTCCCATCAAACATTCTAGAAAGAGACAACCAGGATTGCTAGGCCATCTAGTCATTGGTTAAGGAGATTCCTTAATTTCTGTTGGCAAATCTCAAATACATACATTGGGCATCAAATTCAGAAAAGTTCACAAAATAGCTTAATTTATAAAAACAAGGGAGAGAAGGTGGCCAAGCACATGTTCTTTCATCATCACTAGAATACAGTGAAACAGTTACGTATATGCCAGAAAACTTGTTATACAGCTTAGAACTCAGGTAACTATGGAATAAACCATGTATTTCACCGGGCATGGTGGCTCACTCCTGCAATCCCTGTACTTTGGGAGGGTAAGGTGGGAGGACTGCTTGAGCCCAAGAAATCAAGACCAGCCTGGGCAACATAGTAAGATTCCTGTCTCTAAAAATACATAAATTTTAAAAAGCCTGTATTTCATTCCTGGGTGTTCATTTTCAATTCCAGCTGGTGTACTGCAGAACACAGTACTGGTGCCAGTGGACATCCAGCACATAACATGGTGCTTGGCATATAGAGCCATTAAAAAATATTTCTTTTTAAAAAAGAGAAAAAATTATATTTATTAAAAATATATGTCGCCCAGGCTGACGTGCAGTGGGATGATCCCAGCTCACTGCAACCTCTGCTTCCAAGGTTCAAGTGATTCTCCTGCCCCAGCCTCCAGAGTAGCTGGGACTACAAGGTCATGCCACCATGCCCCACTAATTTTTGTATTTTTTGTAGAGACAGGGTTTCACCATGTTGGTAAGGCTGGTCTTGAACTCCTGGCCTCAAGTGATATGCCCGCCTTGGCCTCTCAAAGTGCTGGGATTATAGGCATGAGCCACTGCGCCCAGCAAAAATGAATAATGTCTTAAAACAGATCCAGGTATTACACTTTTTATTAATGTATACACTGATAAAATCTTGCTAAACTCCTGAGCAAAAAACAAAGCAACATTAAATAAAAATTGGAATCATATATGAAAATAAATATTATTGTCTCTTGTTAGAGAGGTGAGTGCAAAACCTCATTAAAATTCATTATATAGGCAGAATAAGAGCTTTGGACTATTTAGATAGAAGGGAGCTGCTTTTTTTTTTTTTTTTTTTTGAGGTGGAGTCTCGCTCTATCGCCCAGACAGGAGCAATCTTGGCTCACTGCAACCTCCACCTCCCGAGTTTAAGTGATTCTCAGCCTCCTGAGTAGCTGGGATCACAGGCGCAGGCCACCATGCCTGGCTAATTTTTGTATTTTTAGTAGAGACAGGGTTTTACCATGTTGGCCAGGCTGGTCTCAAACTCCTGGCCTTAAGTGATAAGCCCACCTCCACTTCCAAAAGTGCTGGAATTACAGGTGTGAGCCACATGCCTGGCCAGAAGAGAGCTTTTGACTGGCTTTTAAATAAAAGGATACAAAAGCTGCAATAAATAACTGGTAATTGCAGTAATCATTTCAGGCCAATTCAATCCAGTTTGGCTCAGAGGTGCCTTTGGCTGAGAGAAGAGGTGAGATATAATGTGTTTTCTTGCAACTTCTTGGAAGAATAACTCCACAATAGTCTGAGGACTAGATACTTAAAAAGAAAAAGTTATGACAGTCTTGTGTGGTGGTAATACCAATTATAAATTAAAATAGTCTATCAATTCATTTTATGCCTGTTAACAAACAACATTTATCACTTAAAAACAAAATTTATCATGGGTATATATCCAGTGGCAATATAAATAAAAGTGGTTTGTAAACTGTGAAGTGCTACAAAAATGCAATAAAAACACCACCCTCATCAAAGTTAGTCATTTTTTCACTGATCTCACAACACCTAAGTGGCTTCCCTAGAAATTCTTCAAGTAGCCCCAGGATTTCAACTTTTATAACAGAACAATACAAAATAAATTCTCCAGAATAATGGTTTTCAAACATGAGGGATACTGTTGATCAATATTACAAAGTTACCATAAACTTAATACATTTTTAAATGACTTTTTAAAAAATTAATCACTGGAGCACCAAAACACAATGAGAATGCAGCTATAAATATATATATATGTGGTACATATATATATATACGTACCATACCCTTAACATATGCCTGATCTGGTACTACAGCTTCACAGACCCCATGCGACAATCAGAGATCTCACGTCGCAGCTTACTCATGCCTTCTGAAAGCAAAGAGCTTAGCCAACCTTTCTATGGCAAAGGTGGCAAAAGACCACTTTAATGAATATGCAATAAATCCCCAGTTTAAAATCAAATGTGTACACAGTCCGCTCCTTACCAAACCTATTTGGCATTAAAGCACCAGAGTCTGTTAATTCCAGTACTGATAGGTGTTGGAGATTAGACTCCCTGTGAGAAAAGGGAAAAAGACAGCTTGGTAAATTCTCCTATGCTAAACATTACTTCTACAAGCTCTTCTACTAAGAACACTGTTGATTTAATTAATAAGTTGCATATAAAAGCTCCACTGAAAGCACAATGAAAATTGGAAATCGTTATAATATAGATTGTTGCCTATCATATCACTTAGTGACCCTTCAATGAGGAGCCAGGGCAAACAGAATGGTTTATCTTATTGAAAATGTGAACCTTGGCCAACGGTGGTGGCTCACGCCTATAATCCCGGCACTTTGGGAGGGTGAGGCGGGTGGATCACCTGAGGTCAGGAGTTCAACACCAGCTTGGCCAACATGGTGAAATGCTGTCTCTACTAAAAATACAAAATATTAGCTGGGTGTGGTGGCCGGCGCCTCTAATACCAGCTACTGGGGAGGCTGAGGCAGGAAAATTGTTTGAACCAGGGAGGTGGAGGTTACAGTGAGCCAAGATCCCACCATTGCACTCCAGCCTGGGCAACAAGAGTAAAACTCCCTCTCAAAAACAAACAAACAAAAAGTGAATCTTGTAATTCTTGGATTTGGCTATAAAGAAACTCGGCCTACCTAAAATAACTAGCATAATGTTTTTGTGTACGGTCTTTCCTTCTGGTTTCATCTTATTATGTTACATTCAACATGATATATCTGTACATACAAATATATAAGTATCTATATAATCTATTTGTATACAAACATATACAGTCTATGGTTACATGTGGCTTATTATTTTCATTTTTATAAGTTGCCTTCAACCTCTAACAAATAGAGCACCAAAAAGCTCTCTGAATCTTAACAGCATATAATTTCACAGCATACTGTTAAAAAACTCTTTCCTGGCCAGGCATGGTGGCTCATGCCTGTCATTCCAGCACTTTGGGAGGTCCAGGTGGATCACCTGAGGTCAGGAGTTAGAAACCAGCCTGGCCAATATGGTGAAACCCCATCCCTACAAAAGCACAAAAATTAGCTGAGCATGATGGTGGATGCCTGTAATCCACTTGGGAGGCTGAGGCAGAAGAATCACTTTGAACCTGGGAGGCATAGGTTGCAGTGAGCCAAGATCGGGCCATTGCACTCCAGCCTGGGTGAGAGCGAGCGAGATTGTCTCAAAAATAAAAAAACAAAAAACTGTTTCCCTTGAAGACAATGGGAAAAATAATTAAACTCGCAATTTATTTTTGAAATAATTGGGATAATGAAACTCACAGTGTGTCAAGTGGAACATCAGTCGCCAAGCACTCACTTCCCCACCTAATGAGGTAGTAAGATAAGAGTAGAGGAGCTGTTCGATGCACTAGGTCTTGTTGAGCTTGAAAGAGCTGACCAGCTCCCCAAATCACCTATACATCATGGGTGGTTGGATAGGACAAGAAATAATAGCAATTAGTAATGGTAACTCTTATGGCTCAGGTGGAAGTAAAATAAAATAAATACAAAGTTCACAATACTGTAAAAGGAACATGTTTTGCATTTTATGAGAGCAAGTGGCAAAATATCTTCCCAAAAATTAACAGTCCAAAAATAATCAAAAACAGCTCACCAAATAATGGAAGCTGATGGTGAAAAGAAACCAACAACGAAAAGCTTAACTTTCACTAAATCTGTGGGTTCAGAGCCAGGCATGGTGGCTCACGCCTGTAATCCCAGCACTTCAGGAGGCCAAGGCAGGCGGATCACCTGAGGTCAGGAGTTTGAGACCAGTCTGAGCAACATGGAGAAACCCTATCTCTACTAAAAGTACAAAATTAGCCGGGTGTGGTGGCGCATTCCTGTAATCCCAGCTACTCGAGAGGTTGAGGCAGGAGAATCACTTGAACCTGGGAGGCGGAGGTTGCAGTGAGCTGAGATTGTGCCATTACACTCCAACCTGGGCAACAAGAGCAAAACTCTAAACACACACACACACACACACACACACACACACAAACTGTGGGTTCAGAATTAAAGAAGAGAGCCAGGCATGGTGGCTCATACCTGTAATCCCAGCACTTTGGTAGGCTGAAGCAGGCAGACCACTTGAGCCCAAAATTTCGAGACCAGACTAGACAACATGGTGAAACCCCATCTCTACTAAAAGTACAAACAAAAATTAGCTGGCCTGGTGGCATGTGTCTGTAGTCCCAGGTACTTGGGAAGCTAATGCGGGAGGATCAACTGAGCCCAGGAAATCAAGGCTGCAGTGGGCCAAGATATAGCCACTGCACTTCAGCCTGGGCACAACAGAAGTAAGACCTTGTCTCAAAAAAAAAAAAAAAAAAAAAAAAGAATTGAAGAGACACAGGGAAATCTAATTTCTCTCATATATTGCTGATGTTGGGTAAAAATAGGGATGATCATTATAAGCAAATTCGGCAGTACTACCAAAAGCCTTAAAAATGTGCATAACCTGCAGACCAATCAAATTCTAGTTCTTAGAACTTATCCTAGAGATATAATTGAAGATGTATAGAAAGCGGCCAGGCACAGTGGTTCACACCTGTAATCCTGGCAATTTGAGATTGGAGGCTAAGGCAGGTGGATCACTTGAGCCCAGGAGTTTGAGACCAGTCTGGGCAACATGGCTAAATCCCATCTCTACTAAAAATATAAAAATTAGCTGGGGCTACAGAGCAAGACTCTCTCAAACACACACAAAATGTACAGAAAATTATAGACATAAGGGAAAAACTGACAACAAAAAGAAAAATGTTGATGAGATTTATAAAGTGGAAGAGCAGAATGACCGGATTACAAAAAATACTATGTAGTTTATTTAAATTTTACAAACGAACAAAAAAAAAATTTGCATGGAAATAAAGGTATATAGCAAAATTTTAGTAGTAATCACTGGGTAGAAAACTATAATTTTTTTATTTTTGCTTACATATATTTTGAAAGGTTCTACAAGGAATCTTACTACTTCTGAGTTCAGAAAAAATAAAAGTTATAATTTAAAAAACAAAAAACCTGAAAAAAAAATGGAAGAACCTACATAGATCAAAAAGAACTCAGTAAAGGCTAACTAACCTAAGTGACAGACTTTCAGGAAAGGTTCCTTTTTATCCTTGGGGGTCTTAACAAATTATTTTCCCAATTTTTTTTTCCCTTTTTTTTTTTTTGAAGATAGAGTCTAACTCCGTTATGTAGGCAAAAGTGCAGCAGTGCTATCATGGCTCACTGCAGCCTCAACCTCCTGGGCTCAGGTAAATTCTCCCATCTCAGCTTCCCAAGTAGCTAGGACTACAGGCGTGCTCCACCATGCCTGGCTAATTTGCGTATTTTTGGTAGAAATGAGCGTTTCCCCATGTTGCCTAGGATCAAGCAACCTGCCCACTTTGGCCTCCCACAGTGCTGGGATTACAGGTGTGAGCCACCACACTTTTTCTTCCTCTTGCTTGAAATTCTATCATTAGCAATGTATCTGAGTTAATAAGGTTTTTTTTTTTTTTGGAGACAAGAGTCTCACTCTGTCACCCAGGCTGGAGCAGAGTGGTGCAATCTTGCCTCACTACAAACTCCACCACCCAGGTTCAAATAATTTTCATGCCTCAGCCTTCTGAATGGCTGGGATTACAGGAGTGTGCCACCAAACTCTGCTAACTTTTTTGTATTTTTTAAATAGAGATGGAGTTTTGCCATGTTGGCCAGGCTGGTCTCGAACTCCTGGCCTGAGTTAATACATTCTGACTTAAAATGGGAGCCCCAAAGGACTTTTGGCTATTTACACATTAAGATGAATTGGTTTAATTAGATTGCTTCCTTGACAGGCTCAAATAAGACTACTAACTTAGAAAACAGGATGTCTGACTGTGGGCAAAAAAATAATTTTTTAGCATGGGATATTCAGTAGGGTGGGTGATCAGGACTGTATAATAGCAGCAAGAGTCTGGTGGTCTAAGAAGAACAGAATGAAAAAAAGAAAGTACAGAGTGGAGTTAGGAGGACCACAAAGAAAAACTTGTAGCTCAAAACTGTGTTTAAGGTAAGCCTTGCACTATAGAGAATTCTTAGGCCAGGGGAGATGGCTCACGCCTGTAATCCCAGCACTTTGGGAAGCTGAGGTAGGTGGATCACCTGAGGTCAGGAGTTCAAGACTGGGTGGATCACCTGAAGTCAGGAGTTCAAGACCAGCCTGGCCAAAATGGTGAAATCCCATTTCTATAAAAAAAACACAAAAATTAGCTGGGTGTGGGTGGCACACGCCTATAATCTCAGCTACTCAGGAGGCTAAGACAGGAGAATCGCTTGAACCTAGGAGGCGAAGGTTGCAGTGAGCTGAGATCAGGCCACAGCACACCAGCCTGGGCGACACAGTGAGATGCTGTGTCAAAAAAAAAAAAAAAAAAAAAAAAGAAAGAAAAAAAGAGAGAGAAAAAAGAAATAGAGTTTTCTTCTTCTTCCATACTAAAGGGACTCATCACATTCATAGTTACTAATAATACTACATTTTGGGAGAGCCAACCTGGGAAAATTTCCCACTACTACACATACAAAGGTTGATAGTAAAGCAATCTGCTTCATATATGTTCTTTGTTTTTTAAAAATAAACTTTTAAGTTCCGGGGCACATGTGCAGGATGTGCAGGTTTGTTACATAGGTAAACATGTGCCATGATGGTTTGCTGCAGAGATCAACCCATCACCTAGGTATTAAGCCCAGGATCCGTTAGCTATTCCTCCTGATGTTCTCCCTCCCCACCACCCCCTCCACATATATTCTTAATCTATAATCTCACAAGGATTAAAATGATTATTCATTGTTAATTAAAAAATATTTATAGAGCACCTCATAGAGCCAAGCTTGGTGAATAAAGCTGTGAACCAAGACAAAAGTATCTGTGCTAGTAGGGCAGACATTTTACTGCTAAGTGCTTGTAGGCCTATACCAGGTTTTAGATTTTACAAGTTTTCCCTCAAGCAGTACTTACTGCATCTCCAAGCCTCATTAACAGCTGCTGTAAGACCAAAAGGTCTCGGCAGATTAGGAAACGAGTACTGGCGATTTTATGCACAGCTCTGCACACAATATACCCTGCTGTGCTACTACCATAGAGCTGGGAAAGATTCATTCGAATATTCAAAGGCTGAGCTGTAAAAAGAAGAAAAATGGAGCTGAATGCATCATTGTTTTAATCAAAGAGGCACATTTGTTGCTCTGTCATTTACCTGGATTGAATCCCTTTTCCATTTCCACTTCTGTTTCATAATCCATTTCCCGTAGAAGTAGCCCAATGGCATGGATTGGGTTCCTAATCTCTTGCAGTTTACTACAAATGTCCTCCATCATATTTTCTCTATAAGGACAATTACAAAATTCTTATTACTACCAAGAATACCTAAGACAAGTTCTATATGTCCTATAAGCTAAATATATTATGAAATAAGAGAACCAGATAAAGGAATGAAGATAATCACTCTGGCATACAAGATACATTCCCTCTACATGGCAAATTTCCTCTCATTTTTTTTTTTTAAAACAACACACAAAACAAATGTGAGAGGAACATTTTTGCTTTTTAGAATTTTAAGCTCAGTTAACTGTTAAACCATATTATTTTCAGCCTATTTCCAGACTTGAAGTCATGTGTTAGATTTTCCGTTAAAAGTTGAAATATGCCGGCGGGGTGTGGTGGCTCACGCCTGTAATCCCAGCACTTTGGGAGGCCGAGGTGGGTGGATCACCTGAGGTCATGAGTTCGAAAGCAGCCTGACCAACAAGGTGAAACGCTGCCTCTAAAAAAAAAAGTTGAAATATCTATTTAGAATCATAGCACATCAGTTTGACTTTAAGCTACTACTTTGAACACTCTTGAACATACATTAAAAACCCAACTTTGGTGCTAAACATTGCTGAATTTCCATTAGGAAATGCACTTTACCCTAAATTCTCCTTACACATCAATAGTGATCATATCTTCCAGAATCTGCTCTGCAGCCTTTTCCGGAGACTGTAGGTTATAACAACTCATTTCCATTGTAACTGACATATCCATAGTTACTGACTCTCCAATCAGCCGCAGGCATTTTATAAGACATAAGACATCCCGAGCGATATCCACATCTACAAATAAGACAAAGTTAACATTCATGTCTTAAGCCAATGACAATCTACTGACTGATAATATATTAAAATGTTTGTAATTAAATGACAAGAAATCTAAGGTCTCAGAGATGCTTAGGTCTCTTAAGTGTTCATTAAAATATTTGTGGTGTGGTAAAGTGATCAAGGCAGTCATTGTAGCAATCAATATTTTTTGTGTCTGTGTGAAATGAAGCATAGGGTTTATATAGAAAGGGGATTAAGTATGGATGTAACAATTACTATTACCATCAGATATGGTTGTCTCATCTTCTGTCAAAAGGTTCTCATAAGGCAGGAGATACAAATGATCCACTAAGGAGGAGGAAATAAGGAAAGACAGGTACCCCTAGAAATACAAATTTTCCAGTTACATTTTTTTCAGTAAATTTTTAAAGGTATAAAATAATTGAGATGTGCATCTTATCACGAGGAAACAAGAGACAAACTCAAGTTGAAATACACTCTATAAAACAATAGGTGTAGTCTTGGCTGGGCACAGTGGCTCACACCTGTTAATTCCAGCACTTTGGGAGGCCGAGGTGAGAGGATCACGTGAGCCCAGGAATTCAAGACCAGCCTGGGTATCATGATGAAACCCCATCTCTTAAAAAAAAAAAAAATTAGTCAAGTGTGGTGGCACGCAGCTTTAGTCCTAGCTACTCGGGAAGTCGGGGTGGGAAGATCACCTAAGCCTGGGAGGTTGAGGCTGCAGTGAGTCTTAAGAGTGCTACTGCACTCCAGCCTGGGTGACACAGCGAGACCCAGCCTCAAAAAGCAAACAAACAAAACAAGCGTAGTCTTCAAATAATGTCATTCTCATGAAAGACAAACACTGATAACAGTTTGAGATTAAGCTAAAGAGACATAATAACTAAATATATATAAGATATTAGATTGGATCCTGCAGTTTGGGAGGCTGAGGTGGGTGGATCACCTGAGGCCAGGAGTTTGAGACCAGCCTGGCCAACACAGTGAAACTCCGTCTCTACTAAAACTACAAAATTAGCCAGGTGTGGTGGTGTACCTGTAATCTCAGCTACTCTGGAGGCTGAGGCAGGAGAACTGCTTGAACTCAGGAGGCGGAGGTTGCAGTGAGCCAAGAGGTTGCTTGAACTTAGGAGGCAGAGGTTGCAGTGGGCAACAGAGCAAGACTCCATCAAAAAAAAAAAAAAAAAAAGCCAGGTGTGTTGGCTCATGCCTGAAATCCCAGCACTTTGGGAGGCAAAGGCAGGTGGATCATGAGGTCAGGAGTTCGAGACCAGCCTAGCCAACATGGTAAAACCCTGTCTTTATTAAAAATACAAAAATTAGCTGGGCGTGTTGGTGTGTGCCTATAATCCCAGCTACTCGACTACTCGAGAGGCTGAGGCAGGAGAATTGCTTAAACCCAGGCGGTGGAGGTTGCAGTGAGCCAAGATCATGCCACTGCACTCCAAACTGGGCGACAGAGCAAGACTCCATCTCAGGAAAAAAAAAAAAAAAAAGATTGAATCTTGGATCAGGAAGAAAAATTATGGGCACGACTGGCAAAATTCTTAATATAAACTATATATTATATTTGGCAAAATTTGAATATAAGCTGTATAGTATTATGTCAATATCAAATAACCTGACTTTTGAATTGAGCTGTGGTTATTTAATATCCTTGTTCTTAGATACATGCTGAAATATTTAAGGATAAAGGAGTATGATATCTACAACTTACTTTTCTGTAGTTCAGGAAAAAAAGTATGTTTAGAGAATGACGAAAAGCAAATGGAAGCGAACAACTGAATTCAGGTGAAGGGTATATAGGAATTCTTTGTGCTATTCTTGTAACTCTTACCTTAAGTTGGAAATTAGTTCAATATAAAAAGTAAATAAAATAAAATGCAAAAAAAAGTATAGATAATAACACAGAAAACTATTCAAATGAATGAATTACAATTTTAGGGAAAAAAATTACAAATGCAAGTCCTAAAAGCTAACCACAACATTCACCAGACCAACATTCTGCAAGAGCCACTGAATTTTTTTTTTTTTTGAAGGTATTTTGTTATAACACCCACTGAACTGTCTAAAGAAGTTTTTCTCTATGCTTCAGCTCCCTTACTTTTTTTAGCAGGCACACCATGTTTGTGTGTGGATTCAAATGTAGGGCAAGAGGATGAGAGAGGGCTTCTTGATACTGAAGACAACAGGCATAGAACTTGCACCAGAATTCTTGTTGTAAATTTCGAAACTCCTCCTGGGAGAATTCATACTGTGTTACACTTCCTTGAAGCTGGCAAAGAAGAAATGAAATAAATTAAACTCTTGATGCCACTCAGGATCTTTGTCCACAAAAAATATAGTTGTCCAATATCATTATACTAAGCTACAGCCAAATGAATATTCCTTATGTATTAAAGGCAATAAGACTATCCAAATGTATATCTAATTCTCTAGTCAAAAGGTTTAAACATTTATACTTCCAATGAACAAGGTCAAGTGAAGAATTCCAATAATTCTTCAGTACCAATCTGCCCTATATCAAGATGGAAGGAATTTTTACTCTTTCTCTACCCAAACCTCACCTCACTTTCAACAGCTAAAGTAACTTCTTTTTTCAGTTCACTCCAGGAAAGATCCAAATTCCTCTCAGTTCCTCGGCAGAAAATCTAACATTAAAAGAGACACTTTAGACTTCTATATAACAGCCAAAACTGAATGAAAAATATTTCAGTTTAGAAGACATGGAGGCAATGTAAAACTGTAAAATAGAGATTTGGCATACTTGGAACACACATCACCTGACAGAAAGTTAAGAAACTGGGTGTATTTAGTCTGGAGAAAGATGACCTGGAAAGATTCTTAACATACTTGAAGGGTTGATTTATAGAAGAGAGACATGTTCTATAAACTTCCAAAAGAAGGCACCAAAAGGATGTAGGCTTCCTTTTAAATGGCACAGTTAGGGAATAATAACTCCAGTGAGAAACTGGTCACTGGAGTTAAGAGACAATTAAAGGTTGAATATCTATCAGAAAAACCTCAGAAGGCATTTCTGTTTTACGTGAGACGTCAGACTAGAAGATTCTAATATACCTTTCAATTATATGAATTACTGTATTTTAAATCCACTCATGAAGCTAAGTAGCAGTTTAAAGAAGCCTGTGGAAGTTGGGTGCGGTGGCGCACACCTGTAATCCCAGCACTCTGGGGGGCCGAGGCAGGTGGATCACTTAAAGCAAGGAGTTTGAAACCAGCCTGGTTAACATGGTGAAACCCCCTCTCTACTAAAAGTACAAAAATTAGCTGGGCATGGTGGCACGTGCCTGTAACCCCAACCACTTGGGAGGTTGAGGCAGGAGAATTGCTTGAACCCAGGAGGCAGAGGTTGCATCGAGCCAAGATTGTGCCACTGCAATCCAGCCTGGGCAAAAGAGTGAGACTCTGCCTCAAAAAAAAAAAAAAAAAAAGTCTGTGCAACTTTTTAACTTTTTTGTTGTTGTTTTAGTAGAGAGAGGAATCTTGCCATGTTACCCAGGCTGGTCTTGAACTTCTGACCTCAAGCAATCTGCCCACCTTAGGCTCCCAAAGTGTTGAGATTACAGGCGTGAGCCGCTGCACCTGGCCAAAAGCCTTTGTAACCTTAAAAAAATCTTTTTGTTTTGTTTTAAAAAAACAGGGTCTCTGTTTCCCAGGCGGGAATGCAGTGGCATGATCAAGGTTCACTGCACCCTCTACCTCCTGGGCTAAAGCAGTCTTCCCTCCTAGGCCTCCTGAGTAGCTGGGACCGCAGGTACATGTCACCACACCTGTCTATTTTTCTTTTTCTTTCTCCCTCTTTTTTTTTTTTTTAGAGATGGGATCTTCCTATGTTGCTCAGGCTGCTCTCAAACTCCTGGGCTCAAGTGATCTTCCTGCTTCAGCCTCCCAATATTTTTGGATTACAGGTGTGAGTCACCACTATTGGCCAAAGAATCCTTTTGTAAAGCACTGGGCTTCTCTTATAGTATGGCTCTGAAGCTAAAATTTTTAGCGTTTTCTTGAATCAGAACCAAGTCAGACCGTCACTGTCCTAACAAAAATGTTAAAACAGTATAATCAAAACTAAACGAAAAACCACTTTAAATTTTTCTCAAGTATAGAGATTATATGCAGTGTAGTATGGTATCTTTCCAATACTGTAGGCACAGGTTTCATTTTTTACCTCTGGCATGCCTCACTGATTATTGGGAAAGTGGTCCCTCCTCCTACTTTCTACCTCTCAACCAGGAATATTACATTTAATGGAAAGAACATTAAAAAAATTATAAAAGTATTTACAAACCCACATATATGTATAAATACAGAAGTATGCTCAGTGTTTAATATACGCAAAAACTTGATAATTATTAATTATGTAATATGGTAATAAAATAAAAAATAGTCTTAAATAAACAGGAATTTTTTTTTTTTTGCTGACCTGTAAAGCCTTACATAAAGCTTCATTTGTGAATTGTCCTGGTGTAAAAAGTCTCTGTAGATATATCTCCTGTTAGAACATTAAAACAAAAGTTACTATCGTACTAAATAAAATTTGGAATCCAACACGTAACACCAAAGTTTGAGTTTCTACGAAATGAACATGGCCATTTTGCCCTTCTATATTTGGGCAATAACAGTTCCATGTTTTCACACTGAGAGTGAAGACTGCAATGTCTTTGAGTCAACTGGAGGTACTACACTGAAAATGGTGTGCTCCTCACAGAGAGCTTCATTGGGTTCCAGCAGAAAACAAGCTTTGTCAAACGCCAATCTTAAATGGAAGAAGCAAATCTAGTTTATTGGCGATATATATTGGTAGAGAACAAGTAAAGGAAGCTGGTTTCTATGACAGTATTCATTTATGGCTCACATATAAAAGAAATGGAACCAGTAATAATAGGTATTATATACAAACAAAACAAAACAAAACAAAATAAATAGCAATAAACTCTCGCAAGTAGGGAAATGTAGAGAGAATAACATGGAAAATCTCACACTGCCTAATGATTTTGACCAACTCTGTCTGTTAAAAAAAAAAGCTCAAGGTAAATCATAACCTTATACAACACTTGACCATTTACTTACTCTGGGGTCTTGATCAACTCTGATGACAATCTCTTCCTCTGGCAGAGGCTGCATAAAAACTGGATTCCACTGACCTGCAACATTACTACAGACAAAGAAAGTCCTCCAGTTTATACAGAAATAATCAATAAAAATGAAACATATGATGTTGGCAGTATCTGGGTGGTGGGGGGCATCACTGAATCCCTGCAATGAACAATTCTATTAAAAATATTTTTTTTTTTTTTGAGACAGAGTCTTGTTCTGTCGCCCAGGCTGAAGTGCAGTGGCGCAGTCTTGGCTCACTGCAACCTCCACCTCCTGGGTTCAAGTGATTCTCCTGCCTCAGCCTCCCGAGTAGCTGGGATTACAGGCATTGGTCACAACGCCCGGCTAATTTTGTCTTTTTAGTAGAGACGGTGTTTCAACCATGTTGGCCAGGCTGGTCTTGAACTCCTGACCTCATGATCCGCACACCTCGGCCTCCCAAAGCGCTAGGATTACAGGTGTGAGCCACAGTGCCCGGCTAAAAACGCACCCGGTTAAAAACATTTTTTTTTTTTAAATAAAGAAACATTTTTAGCAGAGCCTAGTTTTAATACAAGTTTTCTTAATAAGTACCTTCCTAAAACCGAAACTCATTATTTCAGATCCCAAGCCCAATCTTTAATGTCGTTTTAACACTAAGGCATCAAATACAAAGAATAGCTAACTTTCATTCTGCATTTACTATTTCCTAGATATTAATGTTAGATGCAGATTTAGACATTATTCATATATGCCTTGTAATTCTTTGAAGGATATAGTACTTCTATTTCACAGATGTAGAGAGTGAGGCTGAGGGTATATCACAGCTAGTAAGTTGCACAACCAGGATTCCTACCCTGCTCCAACTCTGCAGCCTGTGCTTTCTGACCACTTTGCTTAAACGCCATCTATAAGGAGTATTTCAGTGCAATGGTGTGATCTGGGCTCACAGCAACCTCCACCTTAAGGAGTACTTTTTATCTTTGAGGTATGGCTTGGGGTCAACCTGGGGGGGCAATTATTCCTATAATTCTACCCTAGGTTCTAGGGTTATCAGGGACCCAGAAGGTTCAGTTAGTTCAGTGGCCCTCAAGCTGTGTAACAAGGTATCTTCTACAGGTTTTTCAGGGTTAGACAGTGTTTGCTTCAAAATTGTTTTTTATTTTTGGTGAGTCAGACTTAGCAGTGGAGGGCTGTTTACTAACTTTAGCGACACTAAGGTTAAGTTCTGACAATCCATTATCATGGGACCAGCTGAAAATTGGGTTTTAAAATGTATTTTTTAACTACCTAAAGTTTGCAAACTAGATACTAAATATATCTAATATTAGACATAATCAACATTAAATTGTGTTATAATTTTATACTCATAAACTACACATTCATAGCTCACTGAAGCCTGAACTTTGAGGCTCAAGCAATCCTCCTGCCTTAGCCTAAGGTGCAACGTGCTACCACACCTGGCTAGCTTATTTTTCACAGAGACAAGGTCTCGCTATGTTGCCCTGGTGGGTCTTGAACCATGGCCTTAAGCAATCCTCCCACCTGAGCCTCACAAAGTGCCTGGATTACAGGTATAAGCCACTGTGCCCGGCCCTGTTTTTAAAAAAATTTGAGAAGCATGGCCCTTGTCCAATCTATTTCTCACCTCATGGGGAGAAAACTGAAAACACAAAAGAGCTACAGTGTCCTAAGGAAGTTGCAGGAATCAAGAAGTCTTTGCCATAGAAATAAAGAAAACACCCAGATTAGAGGTATTTTGGACATATGCTATCTCTTAAGAAAAACGGCATTTTCTTTATCTTAGTCCAACCCCGAGAATTCTCATTTTTGTCTTAAAACAAAAATGTAAGAAAGAACACAAAAGGCACAAGAGGTATTTCAGAAAGACAGTAACAAGAGGAAAACCCAGGGTGGAATTCTTCAAATGAAAACCCTTGACTTGGTTCTACATAAAAAGCTCACTTGTCTTCTTTTCTTCTTTTTTTTTTTCTTTTTTTGAGATGGAGTCTCACTCTGTCACCCAGGCTGGAGTGCAATGGTGCATCTTGGCTCACTGCAACCTCCGCCTCCTAGGTTCTGGGTTCAAGTGATTCCCATGCCACAGCCTCGCTTCCTGAGTAGCTGGGATTACAGGCATCTGCCACCATGCCCAGCTAATTTTTTGTATTTTTAGTAGAGATGAGATTTCACCATATTGCCCAGTCTGGGCTTAAACTCCTGAGCTTAAGTGATCTGCCTGCCTTGGCCTTTCAAAGTGTTAGGATTACAGGTATGAGCCATGGTACCCAGCCTCTTGTCTTCTTAGCATAAAATTGCTTGGGGTGAGGTAGGATGACAGAATGAAGTGACCCATACTGTTCAAAGTTGATGTATTTCACAACTGTTTGGTTCTCAGCATCATGCCATAGGGCCCAGATATCCGTGGAAGTTAAGGCGAAGTCAATTAGTGTCTCCTAGGAGGAAATGTGGGGAAAAAAAGGGATAAAATAAGAAAGAAAGTAGTAGTTCATGGTGACTTACATTTTCATAAGTAGAAGAGGTAAATGAATAAAAAGTAAACATGGTATCAGGTGAATTTGGTTAAGTCCAAATGAAATTTTGTTTCCTACATCACGGAAGAGTCCATTTTAAGACTACAGTCCCATGATACCATAATAGAGTTAGCCAATACTTCTTTTTCTTGTATTTATGTGATATGCAAAGGATGAATCAACCTACCTGAGAAGTGAATAGTGAAGAAATGTGATCTAGACTATAGCGGTTACTCTCAGTGCTCACCAACTGGAAAATGCAGAACTGTTAAAATACAAGATGATAATTTATTACCTGAAATATCAACATGTTGCTTTTCGAAGCAAGGGCTGTTAGCATTCAGAAACCCTTTAAAATTTTTTTTCTTTTTCACCCACACAGGCCAGGGAGAACCACTTTATTTTAATGTAGTAAAATACACATAACATCAAATTTTACCATCTTAACTATTTTTAGCAGTGTTAAGTATAGTCACATTGTTATACAATCTCTGGAACTCTTTTCATCTTCACCTTGCATAACTGAAATTCTATATTCATTAAATAATTTCCCATTTCCCCTCACTCCCAGCCCCTGATAACCTCCACTTTACTTTCTATCTCTATAAATTTGACTACTCTAGGTGCTTCATATAAGTAGAATCATACAGTATTTGTCTTTTTGTGATTGATTTATGTTGTTTAGCATAATGTCTTCAAGGTTTGCCTATGTAGTTGCATGTGTCAACATTTCCTTCCTTTTAAAAACTGAAATATTCAACTGCACGTACATGCAACATTTTGTTTACCTATTCGTTGTGGATGGACACTTGGGTTGGTTTAACTTTTTGCCTATCGTGAATAATGCTACTATGTATATGGTTGTACGAATACATGTTTGAGACACAGCTTTCAATTCTTTTGGGTATGTATATACAAAAGTGGAATTTCTGAGTCATATGGTAATTCTATGTTTAACTTTTTAAGGAACCACTATATTGTTTTCCATAATGGCTGCAGCATTTTACATTCCCACTAGCAACGTACAAGAGTTCTAATTTCTCAACAACGACAAAACAGTTCTAATTTCTCCACATCCTTGCCAAGACATATTTATTCATTCATTCATTCATTCATTCATTCATTCATTCATTCAAATTGTAGCTATCCTAATAGGTGTGAGGTGATTATCTCACTGTGGTAAAAGACTTATTCATTTGTTTTTATTTTTAGAAACAGGTCTTACTCTGTCACCCAAGCTGGAGTGCAGTGACATGATAGTAGCTCAATGTTAACCTCCAACTCCTGGGCTCAAGCTATCTTCCTACCTTAGCCTCCCAAATAGCTAGTAATACAGGCATGTGCTACTCTACCCAGCTAATTCTATTATTATTTTTTTTGTAGGGACGGAATCTCACTATGTTGCCTGAGCTAGTCACAAACTCCTGGTACCAAGTGATCCTTCTGCCTTGGCCTCCCAAACTGCTGGACTGCAAGAGTGAGCTACAGTACCTGGCTTGATGAATACTTTAAATAACTTTTTTTTTTTGGAGACAAGTCTCACTTGGGTTGGAGTGCAGTGATCGCGGCTTACTGTAAACTCTGCCTCCCGGGTTCAAGCAATTCTCCTGCCTCAGCCTCCCAAGTAGCTGGGATTATAGGTCCCTTCCACTATGCCTGGCTAATTTTTGTATTTTTTGTTTTTGAGACAGAGTCTTGCTCTGTCACCAGGTGCCAGGCTGGAGGGCAGTGGCGTGAGCTCGGCTCACTGCAACCTCCGCCTCCCAGGTTCAAGCATTGCTCCTGCCTCAGCCTCCCAAGTAGCTGGGACTACAGGCACGCGCCACCACACCCAGCTAATTTTTGTATTTTTTAGTAGAGACAGGGTTTCACCATATTGGCCAGGATGGTCTCGATCTCCTGGCCTTGTGAACTGCCTGCCTCGGCCTCCCAAAGTGCTGGGATTACAGGTATGAGCCACCACGCCCAGCCAATTTTTCTATTTTTAATAGAGATGGGGTTTCGCCATATTAGCCAGGCTGGTCTCAACTACTGACCTCAGGAGATCCATCCACTTTGGCCTCCCAAAGTGTTGGGATTATAGGCATGAGCCACTGAGCCCAGCCTAAATAACTGTTTTGATAAAGAAAATTTACTGTAAATTGATAGAGTGATGACCTTACATGCAACTGTTCATAAGGAAGTATTAAAGAAAAAAAAGTTGCAAAATTCCCTTTTGAGAAAAAAAATAGTGCATGAAATATGAAAAAAATATGTAGTGCTTATATCCATTCTAGCCTGAACCTATGTTTTGCAACCTACAGATCTCAATCCATTAGTGGAACATAAAATCAATTTAGCAGGTCTCAAACAGCATTAAACAAACAAACAAACAAACAAAAAACCCAACAGCCAGGCTGGGCTCAAATTCTTGAACTCAAATGACTCTCCTGCATCAGCCTCCTGAGTAGCTAGAACTATACGTGTGCACCACCGTGCCCAGCCGAAGATGAGTTTTTGCGAAGCAAAAAGAAAAAAAAATACTACAAGTTCACTGTAATTTGATTAGACTAGCACTGTTAGATAGCTGTCAAAAAAGTTATTCTGATTTTTGGCTTCAATGAAGAATCATAATGCTCAAAACAAAGGAAGTAATAGCTCTGCTCAATTTGACACAGTCCTGAACATTCAATTCCAGATCTGACCTTTAAAGCAGTTGTTCTCAAAATGTGGTCCACAGATTCCTAGAGGTCCCTGAGATCATTTGAGGGGGTCAATGATGTCAAAACCCTTTTGCTTCTTTTTTCTTATTCGGAGATGGAGTTGCACTCTCGTTGCCCAGGCTGAAGTACAATGGTGCCATCTTGGCTCACTGCAACCTCCACTCTCTGGGTTCAAGCAATTCTCTTGCCTCAGCCTCCCGAGTGGCTAGGATTATAGGCACCTGCCACCATGCCTGGCTAATTTTTGTATTTCTAGTAGAGTTGAGGTTTCACCATGTTGGCCAGGCTGGTCTCAAACTCCTGACCTCAGGTGATCTGCCTGCCTTGGCCTCCCAAAGTGTTAGGATTACAGGCAGCCACCACACCCGGCCCAATAATAATACCACATTATTTGCCTTTTTCATTTTGTTGATATTTGCATCAACGATGCAAGACCAATGGTGGGTAAAATTACTGGTGTCTTAACATGAATGAAGGCAGTGGGACCAAAGTGAACACCCTTTCATGAGAAAAACACTCAAGAAACTAGAAATAAACCAGAAACTCTTCAACACGATAAAGGGCACTTATGAAAAATTCAGGTTGGGCGTTATGGTTCGGGCCTGTATTCCCAAAGCACGTTGGGAGGCTGAGGGGGGTAGTAGATTGTTTGAGCGCAGGAGTTTGAGACCAGCCTGGGTAACATGGCGAAATCCTGTCTCTACCAAAAATGCAAAAAAATTAGCCACGCTTGGTGGCATGCACCTGTGGTCCCAGCTACTTGGGAGGCTGAGGTGGGAGGATCGCTTGAGCTTGAGAGGTGGAGGTTGCAGTGAGCTGAGATTGAGCCACTACACTCCAACTTGAGTGACAGAGTGAGACACTGTCTCAAAAAAAAATTCACAGCCCACTGTTGCATCACGATGAAAAAAAAAGAAAAATTCACAGCTAGCATTATACTCAATGGTGAAACACTGACAACTTCCCCCTTAGTAATAAAAATCAGAAATGAGACAAAGACATACAGCATGATCAACATGGTGAAACCTTGTCTCCACAAAAAACAATACAAAAATTAGCTGGGCATGGTGGCGCGTGCCCGGAATCCCAGCTACTCTACTCAGGAGGCTGAGGTGGGAGAATCGCTTGAACTAGGAAGTTGCAATGAGCTGAGATTGCGCTACTGCGCTCCAGCCTGTGTGACAGAGTGAAACCTTGTTTCAAAAAAAAAAAAGATGTTGGTTCTTGCCTCTCTATTCAACATTGTGCTGGAGGATCTGGCCAGGAAAATTAGCACCCACCTCCCTCCAAGGAGGAAAGAAAACCCACAAGAAAGAAGGAAAAGAAAGGAAAGAAAGGGCATCTAGATTAGAAAGGAAGTAATAAAACTAACTTTTTAAAAAAAAACTGGGTTTCACTTTGTTGCCTAGGTTGAAGTGCAGTGAGGCAATCAGGATCACTGCAATCTCAACCTTCCAGGCTCAAGTGATCCTCCCATCTCAGCCCCTCAAGTAGCTGGGACTATAGGAATGAGCCACTATACTCAGCTAATTTTTGCCATCTTGTAGAGACAGGGTTTCACTTTTTTGCCCAGGCTGGTCTGGAACTCTTGAGCTCAAGCAATCCACCCACTTCGGCCTCCCAAAGTGCTGGAATTACAGGCATGAGCCACTTTAATCAAAAGTTTATCTGCAAATGACATTATCTTGTATAAATTAATAATTTCATTTACAATAGCATCAAGAAAATTTCATTTACGATAGCATCAAAAAGAATCAAATATTTAAGAATAAATTTAACAAAAGTATAAAGCTTATACTCTGAAAACTAAAGCATCCCATGTTCATGGATCAGAATACTTAATATTGCTAAGTAGCAATACTTTGTAATATCATCTAAAGAGGCAACACAATTTTTATCAGAATCTCAGCTGACTTCTTTGTAGAAACTGACAAGCTGATTCTAAAACTCATATGGAATTGAATGGGACCCAGAATAGCCAAAACAATCTTGAAAAAGAATAACAAAGTAAGAGGGCTCACCCTTCCTGGTGTCAAAATTTCCTACAAAGCAACAATAATCAAGACAGTGTGGTACTGGCACAGGGTCAGATATACAGATCAATGGAATAGAACTGAGAATCTAGAAATAAAACCAGTTTTCTAAAGTCAAAGTGAGAAGTGTGCCAGGACCATTCAATGTGCTAAGAACTATCTTTTCAAAAAACGGTGCTGAGAAAACTGGATATCTATAAGCAAAAGAATGAAGCTGAATGTTTACCTCACACTATTTTAAAAAAAACCCACAAAATTAAAAAATGAATAGAAGTCTTAAATATAAAAGCTAAAAGTATAAAACTCTGAGAAGAAAACATAAATCTTTATGACCTTAGCTTTGGTAAAGGATTCTTAAGGTATGACACCATGAACAAAAGTAACAAAAGAAAAAATAATTTGGACTTTATCCAAATTAAAAACTTGTGCTTCATAGGACAACATCAAGAAAGTGAAAAGATAGCTCACATGGTGGAAGATAATACTTGCAAATCATAAATCTGATTAGAGATTTAGATCCAGAATAATATAGTTACATACTATATAATGATGCTTTGGTATATGGACCACATATCCAATGGTGGTCCCATAAGATTAAGATTATAATATAATTTTTTTTTTGAGACAGAGTCTTGCTGTCGTCCAGGATGGAGTACAGTGGTGCGATCTTGGTTCACTGCAACCTCTGCTTCTGGGGTTCAAACAATTCTTGTGCCTCAGCTTAGCGAGTAGCTGGAATTACAGGCACATGCCACCACACCTGGCTAATTTTTTACATTTTTAATAGAGATGGTGTTTTGCTATACTGGCCAGGCTGTTCTCAAATTCCTGGCCTTAAGTGATCTGCCCACCTCAGCCTCCCAGGGTGCTAGGATTACAGGCATGAGCCACCGTGCCCGGCCTGTTTACAGAATTCTTACAATTCAATAACAAAAAAGACAAATAAACCAATTAAAAAATGGGCAAATGAGAAGACTGAAGCTGAGCCCCTTCCTTACATGTACAGAAATCAACTCAAGATGGATTTTAAAGACTTAAATATAAAACCCAAAACTATAAAAACCTTGGAAGACAACCATAGGCAATACCATCCTGAACATATGAACAAGCAAAGATTTAATGACAAAGACACTAAAAGCAATTCAACAAAAGCAAAAATTGACAAGTGGGATCTAATTAAACTTAAAAGCTTCTGTACAGCAAAAGAAACTATCAAAAGAGTCAACAGACAACCTACAGAATGGGAGAAAATATTTGTAAACTATGCATTGACAAGGGTCTGATATCCGACATCTATAAGAAACTTAAATTTACAAAAGAAAAGCAAACAACCTCATTAAAAAGTGGGCAAAAGACATGCACAGACACTTCAAAAGAAGATGTATGCGGCTAACAAGCATGTGAAAAAAGTTCAGATCACTGGTCATTAGAGAAATGCAAATCAAAACCACAACGAGATACCATCTCACACCAGTCAGAACTGCTATTAAAAAGTCAAAAAATAACAGATGCTGGCAAGGTTGCAGAGAAACGGGAACATTTATACACTGTTGGTGGGAGTGTAAATTAGTTCAACCATTGTGGAAAGCAGTGTGGCAATTCCTCAAAGAACTAAAAACAGAACTACTGTTCAACTCAGCAATCCCATTACTGGGTATATAACCTGAAGGAATACAAACCATAAAGACACATGCACATGAATGTTCACTGCAGCACTATTCACAATAGCAAAGACATAGAATTAACCTAAATGCCCATCAATGACAGACTGAATAAAGAAAATGTGGTACATACACATCATGGAATACATGCAGCCACAAGAAAGAACAAGATGATATCTTTTGTGGAAACACGGATGGAGGTGAAGGCCATTATCCTTAGCAAAATAACGCAGGAACAGAAAACCAAACACCACATGTTCTCATTTATAAATGGGAGCTAAATGATGAGAACTTATGAACACTGAGAAGAAAACAACAGACATTAGGGTCTAATTGAGGGTAGAGATAGGGAGGAGGGAGAGGAGCAGAAAGGGTAGCTATTGGGTACTGGGCTTAATTCCTGAGTGATGAAATAATCTGTACAACAGAGCCCCACGACATGAGTGTCAGGTCTCCATATGCAAGCCTGGAGCCTCAAAGTCTGAAGTACCGCTTGCCTCAGCTGATGTCTCTCACCCGCTACCTGTGTTCACCATTGTCCCTAATCGCCCAGGGAAGCTTCCCTGGACAAGCCCCTTACCCAACCCTGCCATCTTAACTGTTCTTATGATAATGTAAACTCCTCTCACCCAACCCTGCCATTGTAACTGAACTTACTCTACAACACCCCGCCCCCAAAAAAACTACTCAAACCTATAAAACCAACTTCTATCCCACTGTCCTTTGCTAATGCCCTTTTCGGCCTTAGCCCACCTGCACCCAGGTGAATAAACAGCCATGTTGCTCACACAAAGCCTGTTTGGAAGGTCTCTTCATTCAAAGCGTACGTTTTTTCAACAATGAGTTCACCTATATAACAAAGCCTCACAAGTACCCCCAAACCTAAAAAAATACGGCAGTCAGGCACAGTAGCTCATGCCTGTAATCCTAGTACTTTGGGAGGCTGAGACGGGCGGATCACCTGAGGTGGCGGATCACCTGAGGTCAGGAGTTTGAGACCAGCCTGGCCAACATAGCAAAACCCCACATCTCCTAAAAAAGTACAAAGAATTAAGCCAAGCATGGTGGCATGTGCCTGTAATCCCAGCTACTTGGGAGGCTACTGTAGGAGAATTGCTTGAACCCAGGAGGCAGAGGTTGCAGTGAGCTGAGATCATGCCACTGTATTCCAGCTTGGGCAACAGAGCAAGACTCCATCTAAAAAAAAAAAACAAAAGAAAAGCTTGCTTGCAAAGTTGGCAGTATTCCCATGGTTCCCTAACTGATAAGGATGGTTTACTGTGTCTAGACTGCTTGCACAAACAATGTAGTTTATGTGGAACATTTATTTTCCTTTCAGGAGCCTGGAAATTTGGTACATGCTAGGCAGAGGGTCCCTATATGACCAGCCCCCAATAAAAATCTTGGGCACTGAGCCTCTAGCAAGCTTTCAGTTCAGTGCTGGAAGAATTAAGCATGTCCTATGAGACTCTACTGGGAGAGGACTCTTAGATGCTTGTGTCTGGCCTCAGACTTTATTCTGTGTGCCTCTTCCCTTTGCTGACTTTGCTTTGTATCTTCTCACTGTAATAAATCTTAGCTGTCAGCACAACTACATACTGAGCCTTATGAGTCCTTTCAGAGGACTCATTAAAACTGGCTGGATGTGGAGGTGAGGTGGTCTTGGGGATTACCCCCCAAAACAGTAATTTAGATACTACATAATAAAATGTGTCAACCCACATCCAGTCAGTTTTAATTTCTAATAAGTTAAATATCCATAGATATAATCCACATAAATAAAAGCTGTTTGCAGTTCTCAGTAATTTTTAAATGTAATAGGGTCCTGAGGCCAAAAGTTTGAGAACCACTATTTTAGTGTGACAAACTAATTGTGACATGTTGAGGAGAGTGACCAATAGGATGCTATACGAATAACATGGAAGGAACTAAGGAAGTCACAGTAGAGTCAATTCTATCACCCACAGCCTACACACAGAGAAGAATGTACTTAGGGCAGATAGATAGGTGTGTTCAAATAGTTCAAGGGTTGTCCTCCAGAAGAGAGAATAGACTAATTATACGCAATTAAGATAAATGTCTTCATAGCATGATACCTTTGGGCCATAAGATTAGGAAAAAACTGCAAGAATGAGCTCTTCCTCTTCCCTTCCATTCTGTTCCTGAGCAATCCAGTCGAAAAAACAATAGGTACCTAAAGCAAAGTAGATATCTTTGCTGGCCAGAAGGTAGGGGTCCGGGACCTGGGGGTTGGGGTTTGGCACAGGGAGTCAGTCTAAACAGGCTGAAAGGAACATCGGTGCAGGCACATCTCAGCACAGGAGTGAGAACACTAGCGACTGCGAAGGGCATGCATGCAGAGGGGATGTGGCTGATTGTGATGAAGCAGGAGTCTAAGGACCTGAGCAGAGTGTCCACATTTGGAACTGCCTGGCTTGGGGTGGAGGAGTAGGAACAGTTTGAGAGGGCTTCCACATGTACAGAAAGCTTGGTGCAGGGTGGAAACTCAGGTTGGGTGAGGAGGAGGTCCACTGCATGGGGGCAATCTGGTGGTCTCAGGGCCCAAACAGGGTAAAGAGGGCATCCACATTAGAGAAGCAATGTGGAGTGGGCTATGAGAGCCCAAGAGAAGTGAAAAGGGCATCCAGGAAGGGCAGTGACCTAGCATGGGGACTCAGTGGGGAAAACAGAGCTCCTGCACAATAAGGGAGACAGACTCCACCTCACTGGGCTATTAGGATTAAATAGATAATATGCATATTGTGTATGAGCCCAGAGTAAGCACAATCCAAGAGTTTGCTATTATTAATGTCCATAAAGGGCCTGGCACAACGCCAAGCACACGATACCCAACAAATGCCTGTTTATTATATGATTACCCTATTACATCACATCCTACACATCTCATCTACATATAGCAGCTACTGTCTGGATGATGAGCAAATCTTAGAAAAATTAACTTAACCACTTAACATCTATATCCCTTTCAGGAATTCTGTTTTTTCACCTAGACTTCCTAATTTGCTCTTCTTGTTTAGTTTTGGTAAACTTTTCTTTTCATATTGCCTTAAACTCTCTACTTCCTTTCATACTGACCCCTTCTTCAAGGTCTTCTAATTCACATAGTAACAAAAAACCCAACCATCACCTCAGAAACACATCTAGGTTGGTGCAAAGAGCTTTAACAGACTTACTGAGTCTACAGCTATTTCCCCACATCAGTACACACAGAATAACTTGGTATGTCTCTTATTTGTTTCATACCTGTCCTCGTTTTGGTGCATGCATGTATATGCCTAGGTAGAGTCCCATGGCAGGGGAATAAGCAAGCCGTAATTTGTGTCCAGTCCCAGCAATGAGTCGAAGGTCTTTCTTCACAGGGACATACTCCAGCATGTCAGCTACCATCAGGCACATTTGCTCCTGCCCAAGAAAACAGTTAATAAGTGGTATTCAAAGAATATTCAGACTAGAAGAACATACCTTTCAAAAGGATGGACCTTTCAATATATCTACCATTCTATCTAGTTTATCTGCTAAAAGACCTTACAGGTTTTTGTTTGAAAAGGGCTAACATGGGCTGGGCATGGTAGCCCACATCTGTAATCCCAGCACTTTGGGAGATCAAGATCAGCCTAGCAAACAGGGTGAAACACCATCTCTACTAAAAATATAAAAATTAGCCAGGTGCAGTGATGCACACCTATAATCCCAGCTACTCGGGAGGCTGAGGTAGGAGAATTGCTTGAACCCAGGAGGCGGAGATTGCAGTGAGGCGAGATTGTGCCATTGCTTTCCAGCCTGGGCGACAGAGCGAGACTCCGTGTGGTAGTGCACGCCTGTAGTCCCAGGTATTTGAGGAGCTGAGGTGGGTGGATTACTTGAGCCTGGGAGGCGGAGGCTGCAGTGAGCTGTATTCATGCCACTGCACTCCAGCCTGGGTGACAAAGTAAGACTGTCTCAAAAAATAAAAATAAAAAAAAGTGAAAGGTATGCTTTGTACTACTCTTTCAGTGTCCCTGTAAGATTGATAATTTTTCCAAATAAAAAGACAATTAGTTAGGAGGAAAATATATGCAAAATAAAGCTAAATGAAACTGTCTGAATCTGGAAGTGACCAATAATTTCCAAACCAACTGATCTGATTATCTTTAAGAGAAACAGCAAGATTTATTTCAATTCTCATATTTTAACCCACAGCAACTATAGACGTAGCACTTACCTTGTAAGACCACATTCGTAGCTTATGGTCCTGACACAGAGCAAAGATGAAGGCATCATGCTCCACACAATGAACAGCAAGACTGAGGGGACGATCTGAAGGTGACTGGTCACCCCTAAAACATAAGGCCCCGTCTTAGAGCTTTACTGTTGCAAAGAATCTGATCATTAGAATTTGCAATTCAAGAAATATAAAATTATAAATGTACATGCTTAGCAGTAGGACCAAGAGCTTATATGCTGGTAGAAGACAACTACATTTCTATTTGATTTATCACCAATTACTATAATAAAATTTAAAAGGCTCTACATAACAATGGAAGACTGTTTCCTTTTGTATTATTTTCCTTTAACCATCAAAAACTTTCTACTTCTAACAATTTTACACAAAACTGGATTTGGGTAAGTCAGGGCAGAACACTGAACTAGATATTGTGAGAATATAAACAGTAGGCCCGTTTATGGTGTCAAGGCATCCAATTGCAGAGGAAATAGGCTCGGGAGTGTGGCTTTCCTCAGATGGAATTTGATGTTATTCTGACTGTTCTCCTTTTTAGTATAATGTTTGCCTTGGAATAAGACTGGAAGCAATAACTGCCAACCCGTGCAAAAAGATTAAATTCTTCAGCCCTTTGATTTACCTGCCAGACACCACTCACCTGATAGCTGTTGGCATCCATCCTGTAAGCAATCGTTGCATTACTGAACTCTGCTTCAGTTCCACAACTGATACCATACCTGCAATGATATCCAAAGCACCTTTTGATCACACTTAGAGAAACCCAAAGGCAAGAATGATGTAACCATGAACAAGGTCTTTATAATAGGCAACAGGATTCTGTATTTCTGTACTAACAAAGTTTTAGGATGTAACTTTCCTACATATATCACACCTCAACTATTTTGAATCATTATTAGATCAATAAAAATAACATTTTTATACATCTTTTATACATCTTGTATACAGCCTTTTACAGACTGTAACCCATATTGTCACCCAGCAGAATCACTTCATTCTTTCCAAAACAATCATTAGGTACCTTTCATGTGCCAGGCAGTTCTAGATGCTGGTGACATAGCAGTAAACAAAACACATTTTAAAACTCCTGTCCTCATGGAACTTACATTCCTTTAGGGGAAAGGGAGAAGCAGAGACAGTCAAATTAAGTAGAATGGTAGTGAGAAAAATAAGACACAAAAGGAGTACACAGAATGCCAAGGTGTAGGGAGGGCAGGCAGGGGCATTGCAGTTTTGAAAAGGATGTTCAGTGAAGGCCTCAACCAGATGACATTAAGTGAAGACCTAAAGGAGCTGAGGGAATGAGTCAAGCTAGTAGCTGACTATACCAAACAAATGCCTCAAAGTAGGGGTGTTCCTGGCATATTCAAGGAATTGCAAGAAGGCATGTGGCTGAAGAGGAGGGGAAGAGTGAACAGATGAAGTTAGAGAGAGAGCAGTGAGTCATTCTAAGCTAGTATAAGGACTCTGGGTTTATTCAGCATAACATGATATATTTAAAATCCAAGTTGGGTCATGTTGGTCAGGCGCAGTGGCTCACATCTGTAATCCCAGCACTTCAGGAGGCTGAGGCAGGTGGATCACTTGAGGTCAAGAGTTCGAGACCAGCCTAGTCAACTTGGTGAACTCGTCTTTACTAAAAATTCAAAAATTAGCTGGGCATGATGGTAGGTGCCTATAATCCCAGCTACTCAGGAAACTGAGACACGAGAATTGCTTGAACCCGGTGGGTGGAGGTTGCAGTGAGTCAAGATCGCACCACTGCACTCCAGCCTGGTACCTGGTGACAGAGTGAGACTCTGTCTCGGAAAAAAAAAAAAAGAAAAAAAAGTTGGGTCATGTCACTGCATTACATAAAAGATGGCATTACACAGTGCAGTGACATAACCCAATTTGGGTTTTAAATATATCAGTCTACCTGAGAAGTTTCTGAAGAGGGTTAAGGACAGATCTGGGGAGATGTTTAGGAAACTAATGCAATAATCCAGGCAAGACATAGTGGTGACTTGGTGCAGGGTATTGAACTTCTTTGTTTCAATTAATTTAATTATGATGTTATAATGCCTCTATCTTAGGGCAGACAATTAGGCAACTCATCTTTACTATAGGATTTAGAATAGGCTGTCTTATACTTGTCTATTTGTTTTTCCATGCTCCAAATGCTTTATATTTCCTTATCCACTGTATAAAAGTAAAGTATTAGGGATTCATCAGGCAAGCAATAATGAATGACCAGTTCTGGGGCAGAAGAGATGCAATCCCTGCACTGGATGAGGAGGTTGAACTTTTAAGGTCTGTTTCAATGTTAACATTCCTTGTTTAAAGTTAAATCCATGTTCAGTTCCCATTCTTACCAGGTATGTCATAAGGAGGTAGCTTAAGAACAAAGATTCCCCCAGAAGCACATGGTAAAGCAAACAGGGCTTCCCCATCACTGCTAAGCCAGGCTGTTGAGGTGGTAGAATTAGGAGATATTCCAGGTACTGCTGGAATTAACTGATAGTTGCAAGGATCTGTGAAATCAACTTTTCCAATGTCAGTGAATATCGACTGCATCTGACTTTCAACTACCAATTCCTGTTGAGTAATTAAAAAGAAAAATCTATTAAATCAGAATAACCAGAATTTTGCTCAGTTCCTCTCCACTGCTAAATAAGTTTTTAAAGGAAAATACTGTCAAGCTTAAGAAGAAAGCTGTTCTTTTTAATGAAAACTAATTCTTAACTTAAAATGTATCCCTGATGATTTTAAGTGGTAACTATCAAAGTATGCTTGGTGAGGGATAACAAGAATCCAGATTTCCTTCAATTCCAAAGGATATCGCTCTAGCACTCAATTTGTGACACCTAGAGTAATTTGGGAAATAAATGATATTGTACTTAGCCAACTTACACTCCGATACATCCGGGAAGGGTGTGGTAAAAGTAA
Organism: Cacajao melanocephalus; assembly: GCA_963573385.1. Classification (NCBI taxonomy): domain Eukaryota; kingdom Metazoa; phylum Chordata; class Mammalia; order Primates; family Pitheciidae; genus Cacajao; species Cacajao melanocephalus. The sequence goes on from CAUYLG010030104.1 coordinate 77,305, forward strand.
CCTGTGCACTGTTTGATTGGTTAACATCAAGATTATCACATGATTCTGAGTCTCAGAGACATAAACCCCTCCAGGTAAGACATTGCAATTTTGGAATTTTAGGCGAACAGCATTATTCAACAGATTTACATCCAGTGACTCCTCCACCAGCTCCAATGTATCTCCAGAGGTCTTCCTGTTAAAAAAGAGACATTTGTTTGAAAACTTTATGCTTTTCTTTCTCACTGACAATTGCATTGAAATACATGAGACCACGCGGGTCTCGAACATCTGACCTCCTGCCTTGGCCTCCTAAAGTGCTGGGATTATAGGCGTGAGCCACCGAACCCGGCCTAGGTAAAAGAGTTTTAAGATTTATCAGATATTGTTAAGGAATACATAGTCCAGCGGAAAACACAGTTTAAAGTAGAACCAGAAAAAAAGGACATTTTGTCAAAATGTTTTAAAAATCTATCAATCCTTAAAAAAAGAGCTTCAAAGTGACAGAAAATAACTCACGGTATGTCACATGCCTGAAGAAGAAATGACAATACATACTATGCTTAAACAAAGCCAGAAGTGTGCTGGGATGCAGGTAACCTTCTTCAGGTGCAGCTCTGCCAGGTGTAGGTCTGGAACCATAGCACACAGCATTGCTAGGAGTGCCTTAACTTCCCATCGCCGTATCTACCATATTACCTGCATCCTTTCCAAAAAAGAAGTCTCCTTCCAGCAACTAAAGGCCAACTTCTGGCTTTCTCTGCATATTTCTCCTGTATCTGCCTCTCCTGCTTCCAGGGCCTTCCATCACCGTTCAAATAAGCTGTTTCCTGGCCTCCCCTCACTCGCAATCCAGTTATCCCATCCTCTCCATTCCCCTTCATGGCCAAGCTTCCTCTGTTTCCTCACATCCCTCCTACTCTTAAGCCTACTAAATCTGGCTTTTGCCTCTGCCACACCCTCTTCTTGTCAAAGTCAATATACCAATTCCAATGGACTCTTCAGCCTTTCTCTTACTTGATCTTTTTTTTTTTTTTGAGATGGAGTTTCGCTCTTGTTATCCAGGCTGGAGTGCAATGGAGTGATCTCAGCTCACTGCAACCTCTGCCTCCAGGGTTCAAGTGATTCTCTTGCCTCAGCCTCCTGAATAGCTGGGACTACAGGCACTTGCCACTATACCTGGCTAATTTTTATATTTTTAGTAGAGATGGGGTTTCACCATGTTGGCCTGGCTGGTCTCAAACTCCTGACCTCAGGTGATCCAACCACCTAAGCCTCCCAAAGTGCTGGGATTACAGGCATGAGCCACAGTGCCTGGCCCTCTTACTTGCTCTGTTAGCAGCATTCCACATACTCGATCTTGCCTTCCTTTTTATTTTTTATTCTTTTTTTTTCTCCATACTACAGAAGCCTTTCTTTTTAAAACAATCTCTTCTCATGAATCCTATGATACTACCCTCTCCCAGTTTTCCTCCCACATTCCTGTCCATTTCTTCCCCTTCTCCTTGACCTGACCCCTATACACTAGATTTCCTCAAACCTTGATCCTGGATCATCTTCTCTCACTGTACACTTTCTCCCAAGGAACATCTTACCTACTCCCAAGGATGTAAGTACCTTTTCAGCTCTGATGATTTCCCAGAGCTACTTTGCTTCTGGTAACTCATGGCATCAGCATAATTTTCTGGATCCTCAACTTCATCTCTGAATAATTCCTTCACTTTCCTGCCTTATGGTAAAATTTGGATCCTGGATCTCCCGTGAGGACAGTGACCCCAGAGTTTTCTCTACCATGCCCTTTGTAGTGGGGCTTCAAGGAAAAAATACAGATGTCCGTGCTCCCCACTGGCATTCTAGGCCACTGTTCCTCCTCTCCTACCCGAACCACTCAGCTCTGAAGCTCATGGAATCAGACACCACCTGCTACCCATGCTCATTGCAGTTGATTTTGGCTCTTGGCCCACCGTCACCCTCTCCCCCACTACTCTTGCCATAATTCTTAATGATTTCAATATCAGGGCCAGGTACAGTGGCTCATGCCTATAATCCCAGCGTCCTGGGAGGCCAAGGCAGAAGGATTTCTTCAGCCCAGGAGTACGAGATCAGCCTAGGCAACATAGCAAGACCCTATCTCTATTAAAAAAAAAAAAAAAAAAAAATTAGCCAGGCATGGTGATGCCTGCCTGTAATCCTAGCCACTTGGGAAGCTGAGATAGGAGCTAGGAGTTCAAGGCTGCAGTAAGCCATGACTGTGCTATTGTACTCCAGCTTGGGTGACAGAGTGAAACTTTGACTCTAAAAAAGAGCAAACAAATGAACAAACAATATCCAATTATCCTAATACTCCACTTTCTCAGTTTCCCAGATTCCTTTCCTTTAGTGATTACTCTCAACTGCACACAGACTATATTATTATATTTTCTCCATGTTCCTCCCTTGCTCTCCAGCTACCATGTGATTTCTCCACTTCCCTTACAGCAATACGCCTTGAAAGAGCTGTTCTATACTCACAACTCCTCTCCTTTCTCTCTTGAACCCACTCCACCGAGGCTTTTGTACGACTACTGCAGCAATTCCTGACCTGGTCACCAATGATCTCCATGATGCAAACGCCAATTTTCATTTCTCAATTTGCCTGGCTTAAATGCAACATCGACAAGTTTTTCACTCTCCTCCTCCTTGAAGTATTTCCCTTAGCTTCTGGGATGCCACATTCTTTGTTCAACACCCACTTCAGTTACTCCTTCTTGGGCTCCTTGCTGGTTCCTCATTATTCTAAACGCTGGCATGCCCCAGGGTTCAGTCCCAGACCGCTCTACTCAAGTGGCTCTCAACTGGGGGCGATTCTGTCTCACTCCCCAGGATATTAAACAATATCTAGAGATATTTTTGGTTATCATAACTGGGGTAGAAGTGGGGGTATAGATGTGCTATTGGTACGCAGAGGGTAGAGGTCAGGAATGCTGTTTAAGACCCTACAGCGTACAGGACAGCCCCCAACAATGAAGACTTAGCTGACAATAATAGTGCAGAAGTGGAAAATCCTAATTTATTCTCACTTTGTAGGTGATCTCATTCAGTAGAACAGCTTTAAGCACCATCTAATGCCAACAAGTTTGCAATCTTTATCTTTAGCCCAACTTCTCCACTCAACTTCTGACTACTGCTTCAACACTCACTTGGATATCTAACAGGCATCTCAGATTACACCTGTCCACAACAGAACTCCTGGACCCACTGAATCTGAAGAAAACAAACAAACAAAAATACCTGCTTCACCTACACTTTTTTCCATTTCAATTAGTGACATCTCCATAACTTCCAACTGCTCTAGCCAAAAATCTGGGGCTTACCTGACTCTTTTCTTTCTGTATATTCTCCATCCAATGCAATAGTAATTCTAACAAATTCATCTTGAAAACATATCTGCAATCAGAACATTTCTCACTGCCTCTGTCACTACCACCCTGATCTAAACCACCATCATCTCGTCTGGATAGTAGCACCAGCCTCCTAATTGGTCTCCTGCATCCACCCTTTTCCCCACCACACTCTATTCTCAACATAGCAGTCACAGCAATCCTTTAGAAACCCAGATCTTAGGCCAGGTGCAGTGGTGCACGCCTGTAATCCCAGCACTTTGGGAGGCTGAGGTCGGTGGATCACCTGAGGTTGGGAGTTGGAGACCAGCCTGACCAACATGGAGAAACCTCATCTCTATTAAAAATACAAAATTAGCTGGTCGTGGTGGTGCATGCCTGTATCCCAGCTACTCAGGAGGCTGAGGCAGGAGAATCACTTGAACCTGGGAGGCAGAGGTTGTGGTGACCAAGATCGTGCCATTGCATTCCAGCCTGGGCAATGCGAAACTCCGTCTCAAAAAAAAAAAAAAAAGAACATGTCATTCCTCCACTTGAACCTTCCACAGCTTCTTTCCATCTTACTCAGAGTAAAAGCCAAAGCTTAAAATAACCAACAAAGCCCTGATCTGGCCCTCAGCTATCTCTTTCTTATTATTCTATGCTTTGTTCACTCAGCTGCAGACTCCTGGCTCCTTTCCACTCTTTGAACACAACAAGCTCCTGTCTCAGGGTTCTTTGCACCCTTTATTCCTTTTTCTTGAAAGGCTCTACCTGAAATACTCATTCCCCAGATATCTTTTCTTCTGTTCAAATCTCCACTTACCCCTGGCTCTTGCCCAACCACCCTACATAAAACATAACTCCCACAGGTATTACTCTTCCCCCTTATGCTGTCCCCTTTTCCCTATTCCATTTGTCAACTGACAAACTGTCAGAGGTGTGTGAACCAGAAAGACTCCATCTTGAATAGGAGCTGGGTAAAATGAGACTGAAACCCACTGGGCTGCATTCCTAGACAAGTAAGGATGCCACAGGATGCAATAGGAGGTCAGCACAAAACACAGGTCATAAAGACCTTGCTGATAAAACAGGCTGCAGTAAAAGAGCCAGGCAAAACCAAAACTGCCACAAGAGTCACCGCCTGTTGTCCTCACTGCCTACACTCCCACCAACAGTTTACAAATGTCATGGCAACGTCAGGAAGTTACCCTATATGGTCTAAAAAATGGAGGGATAAATAATCCACCCCTGTTTAGCATATCATCAAAAAATAACCATAAAAACGGGCAACCAGAAGCCCTCTAGGGCTGCTCTGTAAAGGAGTAGATTATTCCTTTACTTTTTTTTTTTTTGAGATGGAGTTTCACTCTTGTTTGCCCAGGCTGGGGTGCAATGAGGTGACCTCATTTCACTGCAACCTCCACCTCCTGGGTTCAAGCTATTCTCCTGCCTCAGCCTCCCAAGGAGCTGGGATTACAGGCATGCGCCACCATGCCCAGCTAATTTTGTATTTTTAATAGAGACAGGGTTTCACCATACTGGTCAGGCTGGTCTCGAACTTTTGACCTCAGGTGATCCACCCGCCCGAGCCTCCTAAAGTGCTGGGATTACAGGCATGAGCCACCATGCCCCACCTCCTTTACTTTCTTAATAAATTTGCTTTCACTTTGCACGGCAGACTCACCGTGAATTCTTTCTTGTGCAAGATCCAATAACCTTCCCTTGGGGTCTGGATCAGGACTCTTTTCCTGTAACAAAACTACATGTACTTGGGTATTTTTGGTTATTGTTGTTGTTGCCTATCTTCCTCCATGAAAGCAGGGACTTTGTTTTGTTCTCTGCTTTATTCCTATTCCCTAAAAATTGACTGAAACATAATAGGCAAGCAAATTTTTTTTCTTTCTTTCTTTCTTTTTTTTTTAAGAGATAGGGTCTCACCCTGTTGCCCAAGCTGCAGTGTAGCGGCATGATCAGATCCTCCCGCCTCAGCCTCCTGAGTAGTTAAGATGAAAGGCACACGCCACACTGCCTGGCTTATTTTTAAAAAATCAGGCCAAACACAGTGGCTCACTCCTGTAATCCCAGCAAGTTGGGAGGCCAAGAAGGGGTCCAGTAGTTTGAGATCAGCCCAGGCAACAAGGCAAAACCCCATCTTTACAAATACAAATACAAAAAATAGCTAGGTGTGGTGGTGCCTACCTGTAATCCCACCTACTTGGGAGGCTGAGGTGGGAGGGTCACTTGAACCCAGGAGGCAAAGGTTGCAATGAGCTGTGATTGCACCACTGTACTCCAGTCTCAGCAATGGAACCAGACTGTCTCTCAAAACAAAACAAAACAAAACTTTTTTTTTTTTTTTGTAGAAATGGGGTCTTGAACTCCTAGCCTCAAGAGATCCTTCCACCTCAGTCCCCCAAAGTGCTGGGATTACAGGTGTGAGTCACTGTGCCAAGCCAAAATAGTTTTTAATTAAACGAAATTTGTATCTCTAACATAAGTCTCTCTTTTGAGCCTTAGACCTATAAATTTGAAGGCCTACTTAACATTTTCAAAGGGCTGCTGCCCAGATATTTCAGATTTACTATTTCCGATACAATTATTCATATCTTTCCAAAATCCATCTTCTATGTTATCTCTATAAATAGCAACCCCTCCCCACTCATATCTGGTTAGTCACATCAGACACCAGGGAGTTGTCCTTGCTCTCTTCTTTTCCTTTACCATCCCTTACCCCATATTCAATCCACCACCAAGTCCTAGTGAATCTATCTTCCAAAGGCATCTTGAGTCCATCTACTTTTCTGTTTCTAGTCATTCCCACAAGTGAGCCACCAGCAACTCTTACTTAGGCCATCGTAAGAGCAAAATTTTCTTTGTATTATACCTATTATACCCATCTAATCCAAATCCACAAAAGTAGACTGAGATCTTCTAAAAATATATTTGAAAAAATTTAGATTCAGGGATACATGTGCAGGTTTGGTACATGAGTATACTGTGTGTATATCCCTATATACATGAGGTTTGGGCTTCTAATGATCCCGCTGCCCAAGCTTCGAACACAGTACCCAATAGGTTTTCCGACCTTTGCTTCCCCCCTCCCTCCTTTTGGAATCTCCAGTGGTAACTCTTCCCATCCAAAAATGCAATTTTGATGTAACTCTTTAAAAACCTTTCAATGATAACTCAACGTACTTAGGATAAAATCCAAAAATCCTTAAAAATGGCCTAAGGGTCCTTCATGATCACAGTCCTGCCTCCCTCTCCAACCTCAGTATCTCACATCACTTTCTGTTCTACCCACTGTTCTTAAGCCACACAGATCTTTGGTCAGTTCCAAACCTGCCAAATTCTCGCCACTTATGACCTTTGCATATGGTGATCCTACTTGCCGGACTGCTCTCTGTCCACTCCCCTTGCCTGGCTAACCTCCTGTCCTTCAGATCTCAGGGTAACTGTGAATTCCTTAAAGCCTTTCCTTGCCCCACTAATTACATTTGGTCCTCTCAGCCTCTCATACCCTGATATTTTTCCTCTAGGGCAAGTATGAAAACTTGTGTTTATATACCTGTGTTGTGGTCATTAGTTTTAATGTCTTTTTCCTCCACAAAACTTCCATGAAAAGTGGATCCACATCTATTCTGACATTGCTACAACTTCTTGAATGATGAAAATGGTGGTTGTTTTTGTTCATTTCATCCTGGTACCTAGCACAATGCCTGACATATCGAAGTTCAAACATGTATGTACAACGAAGAAAGCTGTAAATCACTATAAAAACACAATGGGTTCATGTTTAAAACCGGTCTTATGGGCTTTATCCCCTAAGCTACATTTCCTCTGCTTTTAGTGTTGTTTGATGTTTGATATGTGTGTGTGTGGGGGTGGGGGTTACCTCTTCTAGAACTCTGTGTCTCAGTTGTCCCCTATTCTATGAACTGAAAAAACAACCTTTCTCTTTCGCTCAATGTCAATTATCCTTTCTAGAATGACACTTTGGGAAGAGCAACGAAAATTTATACACCAAACCCTACCTTTCCAGGGGAGTCTGGCGAACCACAGTACTTACCAATGAATGAACCTGTTTCTGGTGACGGAGAACAACTTGCCACTCTCCCCATAGTAAAAGCCTCCCGCGCTCTCACTGTATTTTGCGGCGCCAGCCACGGCATTTGCAGTCCCTGCAAAATGAACGTGGTCAGACTGCACACGCGTCCTCCGAGAAATGACAGGGACTAAGGGAGCTGACAAAGCACAGGGTGACAGACTGACAACCCATACGAAGAAGAGGAAAACATCAGACGCCAAGGAATCTCTGATCCCGGGGCTAGAGGCATGTGGACTCAGGAGGATGAACCAGGGAGTCAGAGATCCTGGGACCCATGAGAGGAGCCCGAGGGGACAGATCTGATCGCGCCCTTCTTGGCCACTTCCGTACCAATGCTGCAGACTGTGAATTCCCGAAAGTGCCTCGGCCTTTCGCGCTCTGCTCCGCTTAGCTCCACGAAGCTCCGATCCAGGGAACCCGCCGCCGCCATCTTCCCGCCGTCGCCGCGATGCCCGACGGGACAAAGGGAGGTCCGCGCGGCCACCGTCACTTCCGGGGGCGGGGCGGGCGGAGCTGCGGGCAGGTGAAGCAACTTGCTAGCAGAAAGGCGGCTCCGGCTCTTCGTTGCGGGGCTTCCACCCAGAGAATGAGGGTGGGCGGCGAGGAAGCCAGAAGACAAGGGGGCCGGGGAGGCCGACTCTTATCTGTGGGAATCTTCGAGTGGCCGGCTAGGACGCCTCCGGAGGGCGGTGCTTTCTTCTCGGCGGCCGCAGGGCGAGGGGCGGGGCCGGGTTTGTTTCGGTTTCAAAAACGCGGGTCGAGTCTCCCAGGAGGGGCGGGATCCGGGGAGGCATGGCCGGATCCCGTGTTCATGGTCACCTCTCCCTTGGTCAGGATGTCCGTCTGTAAATCTCTGCCGGATCCTCCCTTCACTCTTCAGCGGCGACACTTGGGATAGCGGAGTAAGGAAGGGGTAGTGAGGGAAAGGCCTTTGGTTTTGGCCTTTTTCCTCCACCAAGAGACTGTATTCGTGTACTCCTGTATAATGGAACGTAATGTGTTAAACCTTGATTCTGCCACCTGCTGAGGTTTCCTGAGTGCTCGTCACTTGAATACGTGAAAGGCATTTGTCATTCATTCAACCCGCGATCTCGCACTTGGCTGTCAATGCAGTAAGGGCCCATAGTGTTTAGAAGATGTGGAAGTAGATGCTCAATATCGAGGAAAATGCTAATCTCCAGGTGGAAAGGTTTTGTTCCTTAATGCGAGCCAACGCTTATTAAACACGTCTATTACCTTGTTATTACCAGTGACCACAACCATTCCCTGTCTATCATTCTCCGTTTCATTTATCTGATTCGGACCATCATTCTCTATCTTTCCCATTTCACTCCATCTGGGACACCAACTTGGCAGTGCAGTCCCCTCATTCTACCTGGAATCCATTGTTCTACAAGCTCTTCACTGTCCCTCACTTCTTTGGTGTTTCTTTCTTGTCCTGAATACCATTAAATTACTTCATTGCCTAACTCTTCATACTTTGGTAAAAACTACAACTTCGAGGCCCTTCAAGTGAACAGAGCTTGAAAATACATGTGTATAAAAAAAAACCAAAAAACAAAAAACTACGACTTCGAATACATTCAAATCTGTAGCTGAACATGACTGGAGAAAACTATACACCCGGGCCGGGCGTGGTGGCTCACGCCTGTAATCACAACATTTGGAGAAGGCGAGGCGGGCGGATCACTTGAGGTCCAGAGTTCGAGACCAGCCTGGCCAACATGGTGAAACCCCGTCTCTACTAAAAATAGAAAAATTAGCTGGGCGTGATGGCGTACGCCTGTAATCCCAGCTAAGTCGGGAGGCTGAGGCAGGAGAATCGCTTGAACCTGGGAGGCAGAGGTTGCAGTGAGTGGATATAGTGCCAGTTGCACTCCAGCCTGGGCAACGAGCGAAACTCCGTCTCAAAAAAAAATAAAAAAAGAAAACTATACACCTGTACTGATATGCCTCCCTGTAACTCCATCAGGACAATGAACCTTGAGTGGACCCATAATGCTGCCCAGCAAACATTGTATTTGCTTTCTCCACTTAAACTGTTCTGAATGAGTATTTATTTCATAACTCCTGTAACTTCCGTTGCCTCCTCCCTCATCCTCACTCTCAGCTTGCTTCTTCATTTAGAAAAAGCAGTCAGAGGCCGAGATGGAAGGATGGCTTGAGGCCAGGAGTTCAAACCAGCCTGGGCAACATACCCCCATCTCTAATAAAATTTTTAAAAAATTGGCGAGGCGTAGTGGTGTGCCTCTGTAGTCTCAGCTATAGGAGGATTGCTTGAGCTCAGGAGTTGGAGGTTACAGTGAGCTACAATCTTGCTACTGCATTCCAGCATGGCTAGAAAGAGACTCATCTGCAAAGAAGGAAGGAGGAAGGGAGAACTTCCTCTACAATGACATCTCCCCACCTATCATTTTGCCTTCCCTTCCTGTTACTATAAATTAAACTCTGTGAGCTCATGCAGAGATAAACTTTCTACTTCCTTAAAAACACCTGCTCAAGGTCATCATTCCAGCAATTCAAATTCTTTCCATTTTCAGTTTTTTTTTTCTTTTTACTTAGTACTCTACTAAGCATACAAACATTCCCTCAACTTCTACTCTCTGCAGCTATTATTCCATATCTCTTCTCCTCTCACCCCACAGCAAAACTCAAGAATGTTCTAATTCTTTTCTCTCATTCTCTTATTTTTATTTATTTATTTTTGGAGATGGAGTTTTGCTCTTGTTGCCTAGGCTGGAGTACAATGGCAGGATCTTGGCTCACTGCATCCTCCGCCTCCCTGGTACAAGCGATTCTCCTGCTTTAGCTTCCCAAACAGATGGGATTATAGGCATGCGCTGCCTAGCCTGGCTAATCTTTTTTGTACTTTTAGTAGAGACAGTTTCACCATGTTGGGCAGGCTGGTCTCAAACTCCTTACTTCAAGTGATCCACCCACCTTGGCCTCCCAAAGTGCTGGGATTACAACCGTGAGCCACCGCATCTGGCCTCATTCTCTCTTAAATCCATGTTTATCAGGCTTTTGCTTTTACTGCCTGCTGAAACTGCTTTTTTTTTCCAGATTATCAATGACATCCACATTACCCACCCTATCTAATACGAAACTGCTATTTCTTTTCTCTTTTTTGGCACAGAATCTTGCTTTGTTATCCAGACTGGGGTGCAGTGATGGGATCCCAGTTCACTGCAGCCTCAAACTCCTGGGCTCAGGAGATCCTCCTGCCTCAGCCTCCCAAGTAGCTGGGGCCACAGGCTTGTGCCACCATGCCCTGCCAAATTTTTTATTTTCTGTATAGACAGGGTCTTTCTATGTTGCCCAGGCTGGTCTCAAACTCCAGGTCTCAAGTGATCCTCCTGCCTCCGCCTCCCAAAGTGCTGGAATTACAGGCATGAGTCACAGCGTCTGGCTTGAACTGTTACTTCTAAGCTTACTTGACTACTTGTAGATTTTGACCAATTGCTTGCTCCTTCCTCGAGGAAACACATTCTTCATGTGGTGTCAGGGACACCACTCTCTTGATTTCTACCTATTTCACTAACTGTTCCTTTTCAGACTCCTTCCTAGATGCTCCTGTTTTCCCCAACCTCGTGATGCTGGAATGTCCAGAGTTCAGTTCTTGGTCTTCTTTTCTGTCTACAAACACTCCCCTGAGAATCTCACCCAGCCTTCTGGCTTTAAATATCAGATTGCTACATGCCAATCATCCCCAAATGTGTACCTCCAGTCTGAGCTTCTCCCCCAAAGTCCAGGTTTATATATTCAACTGCCTGTTCTGCATCTTAGATTTGATATGTCTGAAACTGAAATCCTGACCTCTCTCCCCACGCTTACTTCCCCCATCTCAGTTACCAGCACTGTTCCAGTTGCTCAAGACAAAATTGTGAGTCCTCTTTTTTTCTCACGTAGATATGTATATACATGCATATATATGTATGTATGAATATATTTTGAGATGGATTCTTGCTCTCTCACCCAGGCTGGAGTGCAGTGGTGTGTTCTTGGCTCAGTGCAACCTTTTCCTCCCGGTTCAAGTGATTCTTGTGCCTCAGCCTCCCCAGTAGCTGGGACCATAGGTATGCGCCACCACACCCAGCTAATTTTTGTATTTTTAGTAGAGACAAGGGTTTCACCATGATGGTCAGGCTGGTCTCGAACTCCTGGCCTTAAGTGATCTGACTGCCTTGGCCTCCCAAAGTGCTAGGATTATAGACCTGAGCCATCACACCCAGCCTACTACCTTCAAAATATTAAAACATCTACAGTCTAAGCATTTCTCACCTCAACTGCCATCACGCTGGTCCAAACCACCAATATCTCGCCTGGATTATTGTAAAAGCCTCCTAAATTGCCCCCCTGCTTTCTGTACTCATCCCCTACCCTTCTACTAGACTCCACACTCCAAGAAGCATGCCTGACACTTAGAGGCATTTGGTATATGGTGAATGAATGAGTGAATGAATGCATACATGAGTAGTGCAGGCAAGAGTTGATGAGGCCGTGCGTGGCATGAAGAAGAAGGGAGTAGATTTGTAGGAATGTTTAGGAGGTAAAATCAATGGGATCTGTCCTGGTGAGTGAGAGGGAGGGCCAAGTCTAGTATAACTACTGTCTGAACAACTGGTGCTATAAACTGGGTGGGAACAGGAGAAGAGGAGTAAGTCTAGAGAACAGGGAAGAAAGCTGAGTTGTATTTCTTTGTAGGAACAGTCAGTATTGGTGCTAAAGATTCTAATGTTGCTGAATGAAAATGCTGCATTATTAAACAGAACTACCATTTAAACATTTTTTTCTGAATAAAAAATTTTAACTCCTGAAATTCCATTATTTCTCCCTGAATAAAGTACTATACTAAGACTATACACTGAATGTGAGAGTGGCATTTTTTTCTTTTTGAAATGGAGTCTTGCTCTGTTGCCCAGGCTGGAGTGCAGTGGCGTGATCTCGGCTCAATGCAACCTCCACCTCCTGGGTTCAAGCAATTCTCTGCCTCAGCCTCCCGAGTAGTTGGGATTACAGGCGTCTGACACCATGCCCAGCTAATTTATTGGTATTTTTAGTAGAGATGGGGTTTCACCATGTTGGCTGGGCTGCTCTTGAACTCCTGATCTTGTGATCCACTGCCTCAGCCTCCCAAAGTGCTGGGATTACAGGCATGAGCCACCGTGTCCGGTGAGAGTGTGGTTATTAAACAGATGCCGGCCAGGCAAGGTGGCTCACGGCTGTAATCCCAGCACTTACACCAGGCAGATTACCTGAGATCAGGAGTTTGAAACCAGCCTGGCCAACATGAAACTCTGTCTCTACTAAAACTTAAAAAAAAAAAATTAGCCTGGCATGGTGGCGAGTGCCTGTAATCCCAGCTACTCAGGAGGCTGAGACAGAAGAATCGCTTGAACTCGGGAGGTGGAGGTTGCAGTGAGCTGAGATCACGTCATTGCACTCACCCTGGGCGACAGAGCAAGACTCCATCTCAAAAGACAAAAACAAAAATAAAAAACCAGATGCCAACACTTCAACTCTTATTATTTACTGATTCCTGGCTATCTAAATTGTAACTGTTCATGACACTGATGCTCCACAGTTGAGAGAACTATTCTGAAGACTGATTATTTCCACATTGATTTCTAGAGGTCAGACCTCTTTTGCTGAGCTCTCAGCCTTTATATTTAGCTGCCTCCTTGATGCCACTTGGATTTCCCACAGCATCTCAAACTCAACATATCGAAAATGGAGCTCATGTTACCCCACTCGAAGTACTCTCACACATAGTCTGTATCTGCGTGGCCATCATCACCATGACCCAGTCTAGAAATCTAGTAATTACCTTGGACTTTTCCCTTTTAATGCCAGCACCCAAATCTCATATATCCATATGGCAAAAGAAAGATGGCCACAAATTCTTTGACATTGTTTCCATCCAGAAGTGTGTTCTTTGTCCCCTCCCATTTAATCTGGAGGGTTCTGTAACTGCTATAAGCGATAGAATACAGTAAAACTGCCAGCCTAGCTTAAGAGAGTCTATATCTCCGGCCCGGCGCAGTGGCTTACACCTGTAATCCCAGCACTTTGGGAGGCCAAGGCGGGCAGATCACAAGGTCAGGAGATCAAGACCAACTTGGCTAACTTGGTGAAACCCCGTTTCTACTAAAAATACAAAAAAAATTAGCCGGGTGTGGTGACGTGTGCCTGTAGTCCCAGCTACTCGGGAGGCTGAGGCAGGAGAATCGCTTGAACCTGGGAGGCAGAGGTTGCAGTGAGCCGAGGTCTCGTCAAAGCACTCCAGCCTGGGCGACAGCAATTCAGTCTCAAAAATAAATAAATAAATAAATAAATAAGAGTCTACATCTTTCTTGGAAGACTGGCCATAGGGGAAGCAAGCTGCCATGTAAGATGGCTGCTCCTGGGGCCATCCTGTAGAGACTGCAGGGAGAGACCACACACAGAGACTTCAAGGCTACTTGAAGTGAGAGATGCCTGGTAAGTCCCAGGTCCCAGATATTTTGTAGGGCAGAGATGAGTCATTACCTCTGAGCCCTGTTCAAATTGCATGTTAATGAGCTAAATACATGATTGCTACTTTAATTTTATTTATTTATTTATTTTGAGACAGAATCTCACTCTGTTGTCCAGGCTAGAGTGCAGTGGCACAATCTTGGCTCACTGCAATGTCCACCTCCCGGGTTCAAGTAGAGAAGGGATTTTACCGTGTTGGCCAGGCTGGTCTTGAACTCCTGACCTCAAGTGATCCACCTGCCTTGGCCTCCCAAAGTGCTGGGATTACAGGCATGAGCCACCGTACTTGGCCTCAATGTGCATATTTAATGTAGTAATGTTTTTTGATTTTTAAAAAGTGTTAAATTCATGAGGCATCTTTCAGTTTAATAGAAATCTAGGAATTACGTTTTTTGACAGTGAACACTTTTTAGTTTAGATCACTGTCTTACCTCCAACATCCATCAGAATTCTGGAAACTTTATGTTACCTAATAAATGTTTGAGGAATAATTATATGAATGAATAAATGCATATATGCATATATATATATGCATATATATATATAAATGCATATAACTCAAATACCCTTTGAATGTTCTGGGGAGATGGTTGTAATATAAATTGAATCATATTGCCATCTAGTGGTTAGGTAGTGACTTCTCTTAAAATGCAGAATGTTACCAATATTGTGCAGCAAGTTTTATTTAAATACTTTTTTTTTTGTTTTTTAGATGGAGTCTTACTTTGTTGCTCAGGCTGGAGTGCAGTGGTGCGATCTCTGCTCACCGCAACCCCTGCCTTCTAGGTTCAAGCAATTCTCCTGTCATAGCCTCCTGAGTAGCTGGGGTTGTAGGTGCCTGCCACAACACCCAGCTAATTTTTTTATTTTTAATTTTTATTTATTTATTTATTTATTTTTGAGACAGAGTCTTACTCTGTCGCCAGGCGCCAGGCTGGAGTGCAATGGCGCGATCTCGGCTCACTGTAACCTCTGCCTCCCAGGTTCAAGCAATTCTCCTGCCTCAGCCTCCGGAGTAGCTGGGACTACTACAGACGCACGCCACCACGCCCAGCTAATTTTTATATTTTAATAGAGAAGGGGTTTCACTATGTTGGCCAGGATGGTCTTGATCTCTTGACCTCGTGATCCGCCTGCCTTGGCCTCCCAAAGTGCTGGGATTACAGGTGTGAGCCACCACGCCCGGCCCAATTTTTTTATTTTTATAGAGACAGGGTATCACCAGGTTGGCCATGTTGGTCTCAAACTCCTGGCCTCAAGTGATCCACCTGCCTTGGCTTCCCAAAGTGCTGGGATTACAGGCATGAGCCAATGCACCTGGCCTACAGATACTTTCATGAGAAAAATATGTGTGTAATTGAAAATTATACTCTGAGAATGTCTTGGTTTGGCAGATCACCACTAATGAATGGGTAAGTATAAGTGAACTAATACTTTAATAGTTATACTAATTAAAAGTGTACTAATAACTAATGAATGGGTAAGAATAAGTGAATATGCTAGGCGTGGTGGCTTCTATAATTCCAGCACTTTGGGAGGCCAAGGCGGTTGGATCACCTGAGGTCAGGAGTTCGAGACTAGCATTGTTAACATGGTGAAACCCCATTTCTACTAAAAATACAAAAAATTAGCGGGGCATGGTGGCGCACGCCTGTGATCTCAGCTACTGGGGAGGCTGAGGCAGGAGAATCGCTTGAACCTGGGAGGCGAAGGTTGCAGTGAGCTGAGATCGCACCACTGCACACAAGCCTGGTGACAGAGCGAGACTCCATCTAAAAAATAAAAACAAAAAATACGTAAATACATAAAAATAAATGAATAATACTGTTAACTGAATTTTAAGCAGATTTTCCTCACCAGCTTAATAGCTACTCCTTGAAAGAAGAATTTGGTGGTTTAAACAAGTATGGGAAATGATGATAAATAAAGTTAAACATATTTCTTTCTTGAAGAACTTTTCAAAGACATTAATATGATAGCTTTGTGAAGTTCCAAGAAGGCCTTATGCATGATATACTTTCCAGACTCTTTGACCTACAGAATAAGAATACTCTTTTCAAGGAGCAACTCATTGGACCATTGTTCTTTGAGAATATGTTTTGGGAAAATATAGCTTTACTGTCATTTTTCCCATATGTTAAAAATATCAGCTGAGCATGGAGGCCCACACCTGTAATCCCAGCATTTTGGGAGGCTGAAGCAGGAGGATTGCTTGAGCCCAGGAGTTTGAGACCACCCTGGGCAACATAGTGAGACTCCATCTCTACAAAAAAAAAACTAAAAAATTATCCAAGCATGGTAGTGTGCACCTGTTGTTTCAACTACTTGGGAGGCTGGGGCAGGAGGATCCCTTGAGCCCAGAAGTTCAAGGTTACACTGAGCTATGACTGTGGCACTGCACTCCAGCGAGACTCTGTTTATTAAAAAAAAAAAAAAAAAAAAAAAAAAAAGGCCAGGTGCGGTGGCTCACACCTGTAATCCCAGCACTTTGGGAGGCCAAGGTGGGTGGATCACGAGGTCAGGAAATCAAGACCATCGTGGTTAACATGGCGAAACCCCATCTCTACTAAAAATACAAAAATTAGCCAGGTGTGGAGGCACGCTCCTGTAGTCCCAGTTAATCGGGAGGTTGAGGCAGGAGAATTACTTGGACCCGGGAGGTGGAGGTTGCAGTGAGCTGAGATCGCGCCACTGCACTCCAGCCTGGGCGACAGAGCGAAACTCTGTCTCAAAAAAAAAAAAAAAGGTTCAGGCGCAGTAGATCAGGCTTGTAATCTCAGCACTTTGGGAGGCTGAGGCTGGTGGATCATGAAGTCAAGAGATTGAGACCATCCTGGCCAGCATGGTGAAACCTCATCTCTACTAAAAGTACAAAAATTAGCTGGGCATGGTGGTGCATGCCTGTAAACCCAGCTACTCAGGAGGCTGAGGCAGGAGAATCACTTAAACCCAGGAGGTGGAGGTTGCAGTGAGCTGAGATAGCGCCACTGCACTCCAGGCTGGCAACAGTGAGATTCTGTCTCAAAAAAAAAAAAAAGGGAAAAAAAAGCAGAATTGTGAAATAAATGAAGTATGTTGTGACCTCTCAATTCCGTTTTCAGTGTTCTTTCCACCCACTTAGAAAACCACCATGACTTTAGACTCCAGGGCTGTGGAGGGCCCCTGAAATCCCAGGGTTCCCGCCTAGACCTGACCTTCTTGTATTTTGGACTTATCCTTGGGAACTATACACCCTAGATTGTTTTCACCTTTCAGGTAATATTTTCTATAAATTTCCCTTTAAAAAAATTTTTCTTTTTTGAAACAGGATCTCACTCTGTCACCCAGGCTGGCGTGCAGTGGCCCTATCTCTGCTCATTGCAACCTCCACCTCCTGGGTTCAAGCAGTTCTCTTGCCCGAGACTCCTGAGTAGCTGGGACTACAATCCTTGCTTGAACATATGTTCTGAGTTTTACTTCTGAAAATATGAATGCTTTACCTGCCAAAACTAGCTCTGGTATAACCAGAAATGAGTTGACATTACAGTAATTCATGCTGAGGTGCTGATGACTATAAAAGCATCATAAATTGCCCTTTCCAGAGGTAAGTCCTGGCAACATACATTACTTTAACTGGTAGGGCAGCACCCTTCTTCCCCCTCTTGCTAATCAGTTGAGGGAGTGCTTTTCTATTGTCTCAATATCATTTTCAACAGAGTGATTCAGACAGCTATCAGCTGACTGGAATTGGCATGTGATCTATATATTCCACTTACCATCTTATTCAAAGGGATTAAACTCTAGTGGTGGAATTGGAAGCATCAACAAAGAACCAGATGTACAGGTAGCCTTAGTAGGGGCAGTCAAGTTCGTCCCAGTAAAATATGATTAATATTAGTCTTTTTTTTTTTTTGAGATGGAGTCTCGCTCTGTCACCCAGGCTGGAGTGCAATGGCGTAATCTCAGCTTACTGCAACCTCCACCTCCCAAGTTCAAGTGATTTTCCTGACTCAGCCTCTTGAGTAGCTGGGATTACAGGTGCCCACCACCACACCCAGCTAATTTTTGCATTTTTAGTACAGATGCTGGTCTTGAAGTTCTGACCTCAGGTAATTTGCCCGCTTCAGCCTCCCAAAGGGCTGGGATTACAGGCGTGAGCCACTGTACCCAGCCAGTATTAGTCTTAAAAAACGAGATGGGCCAGGCATGGTGGCTCATGCCCTGTAATTTTAGCACTTTGGGAGGCTGAAGTGGGCACATCACTTGAGCCCAGGAGTTTGAGACAAGCCTGGGCAACATGGCGAAACCCCATTTCTACAAAAAGTACAAACATTAGCCAGGTGTAGTGGTGCGCGCCTGTAATCTCAGCTACTCTGGAGGCTGAGGTGGGAGGGAGGATCACCTGAGCCTCGGGAGGTTGAGGCTACAGTGAGTTAGGTGAGATTACACCACTGAGTGACAGAGACCCTGTCTCAAAAAAAATCACAAAAAAACAAGATCAAAGCTGATCCAGTAAAAAGGGTTTAATTACATGCATAAAGCCCAGAAGTGCATTATTACTATTATTATTTTTTGAGACGCTGCACTCTAGGCTGGAGTGCCGTGGCATGATCATGGCTCACTGCAACCTCCACCTCCTGGGTTCAAGCAACTCTCCTGCCTCAGCCTCCCAAGTAGCTGGGATTACAGGCACACACCACCACACCTGGCTCATTTTTTTTTGTATTTTTAGTAAATACAGGGTTTCACTATGTTGGCCAGCCTGGTCTTGAACTCCTGACCTCAAATGACTGGCCCACCTTGGCCTCCCAAAGGACTGGCATTACAGGTGTGAGCCACTGCGCCTGGCCTCAGAAGTGCTTTTTAATGTAACAGCATACAATACAACTAAGACGCTAGAGATTCAGATATTTGAATAGAGATTCTCACCTATATCTATCTAGACCCTCTTGAAATTGCACCCATTTCAAACCTTCCCTTCTCATTTGGTTCTGTCTTAAAACCTCAAGGCTATCACTTCCTTTGTTGCTGCATGATCATGGGCAGTGCCAGTCAACATGCTCACGTCTTTACGTCTTTCTCTGCAAAATAATGATGGCAATAAACAACAGTTGAGAGATTTTTGCACTCTGTTTCATTCCTCTTTCATCTGCTTCTGAGAGTTTTTTTTTTTAATATCCTTCTCCTGTGCTACCCCTGTAAAGAATAAAAAGCTTCAAGTCATAAAAATAGGATGAGTTTTTAGAAGTATCACTCCTTCCTCATTTTGCCTGCCAAGTTTCAATTTGGTGCAGGTGCTGAAAGATGTTTATAGGCAAATAAAATAAGTCACTTCCACATCTCAGAGCAAGGATGCTCACTGACCTGAGTAGGTGTTAGAATTTGATGAGAGGCTCCAGTTTGAGGTCAGAGGCCAATGCTTTTCTAACTCCCAGACTTTAGTCTTCTTTTAGCTTGCATTTGTCATTGCCCAAATCTTGCAAGAATTTCTGGAAATTTAATTAGTCAAAATGTATGACTACAAATTCAGCGCTGGCAAAGCCTCTACAGGCAGCCACAGGTCCACACCCAGTGATTGTTATATTTCTCTCGCATCTTCCAGGATCTTGCTTACGCACCAGTTTCTCTTGAGTAACGATGTGTGGAGCCAAGTCAGTAACGGTAATGTTCCTCGTCTGGCTCCTTGGGTTGGTCCTGACGCTGGTCTCGACAATACCAGGCTCGGGAACTATTTGTTTCTGCATTCCAGCCAAGAAGTCTAACAATTCTCTCCCTTCCTTTCCATCGCCCTCTTCTTTCTTACCAGTGCCAAGTCGGGGATTTTCCTTGTCTAAAGACCACAGGGGCAAGGAAATGAACTTTCTTGGGATACCACAGACCACTCTACAGAAAATGTGCCCTTTGTTCTCATTCAAATGCCTTTTTCTTAAATGAGATTTCTTTTCTTTGGAGACGGAGTCTTTCTCTGTCACATAGGTTGGAGTGTAGTGGCACGATCTCAGCTTACTGCAACCTCCGCCTCCCGGGTTCAAGTGATTCTCCTACCTCAGCCGTCTGAGTAGCCGGGATTACTGGCGCACACCACCAAGCCCAGCTAATTTTTGTATTTTTAGTAGAGACGGGGTTTTACCATGTTGGCCAGGCTGGTCTTGAACTCCCGACCTCAGGTGATCTCCCCACCTCGGCCTCCCAAAGTTCTGGGATTACAGGCATGAGCCATTGTGCCCAGCCTCCTTAAATGATATTTCTAAGGCTTCCTTAGATCTATCTGCACTAGCTACTTAATTTTTCCTAGGTGCCTGTCAGAAGACTAAAAGGTGTTGGAATTCTGCATTTTCTGATTAGAAAGCAGTAGCTCACTGTAATCCTAGCAGTTTGGGAGGCTGAAGTGGGTGGAGGTCAGGAGTTCAAGACCAGTCTGGCCAACATGGTGAAACTGTCTCTACTAAAAATACAAAAAATAGCCAGGTGTGGTCATGGGCACCTTTAATCCCAGCTGCTCGGGAGGCTGAAGCAAGAGAATCGCTTGAACCCGGGAGGTGGAGGTTGCAGTGAGCGAAGATTGTGCCACTGCACTCCAGCCTGGGTGACAGAGCATGACTCTGTCTCAAAAAAAAAAAAAAAAAAGAAAGCAGTAGCTCAAAAAGAAAAAGTGATTTGCCTGGGCGTTTACTCAGGCAATTCTATTAGTTGTGTCTGAATCCATTCATTAAAGATTTTAAAATGCTTTTAACTCCTAGCAACCATGTCCAAAACAAGGGAAGCAAACCCTCATATTTACCTACAGGAAACAGAAAGATGCAGGTCTGGTTGTTGGTCACCGATTCTACCATGAGCTGGAAAATTTTACTTCATTTGGCCAAACCCACGGACTGTTCAGCAGGGATTGCAGTCGACAGAAATATGGGTTCCACTTCCCACTGTTAACTAACCACTTGGCCTTGGCAAGTCACTTCATTTTTCTGGGCCTCAGTTTCCTCATCTGTAAAACGAGGCAGCTGGGCTTCATCATCTCTTAGGTTTCCTAATTCACAACTAGGAAACTGCTAAGATAAAAGGTATAGGTAAAAACATCTTTAAAAAGTCAGAAAAACATCTGTAACATTTTATTATTATTATTATTATTTTTGTTGCGGGCGGCGTGCCGCCTCACCACCACCAGTGTGGGCCAGACTGAAGGGACGCGCCAAGCCTGCCCGCCGGCCTGCCCAATTATTATTATTATTTTTTGAGATGGAGTTTCACTCTGTCGCCCAGGCTGGAGTGCAGTGGCACGATCTTAGCTTACTGCAACCTCCGCCTCCCAGATTCTCCTGCCTCAGCCGCCCAAGTAGCTGGGACTGCAGGCACATGCCACCATGCCTGGCTAATTTCTTATATTTTTAGTAGAGATGGGGTTTCACCGTGTTAGCTAGGATGGTCTCAAATTCCTGGCCTCAAGTGATCTGCCCGCCTCTGCCTCCCAAAGTGCTGGGATTACAGGCGTGGGCCACCGCGCCCAGCACATCTATAACATTTTAAGAGAACAATCTCTAGTAGATAAAAATATGTGTACAGTACAGTTTGACTCAGCAATTTCACTCAGAGTTTAATCCTAAGGAAACAATCAGAGATATGCTTCAAGATACAAGGATGGGCCGGGCACAGTTGCTCACGTCTGTAATCTCAGCACTTTGGGAGTCCGAGGCGGGCGGATCACCAGATGTCAGGAGTTTGAGACCAGCCTGGCCAACATGGTGAAACTCTGTCTCTACTAAAAATAAAAAAAAAAATTAGCTGGGAGTGGTGGCATGTGACTGTGATCCCAGCTACTCAGGAGGCTGAGGCAGGAGAATCGCTTGAACCTGGGAGGCAGAGGTTGCAGTGAACTGAGATGGCGCCACTGCACTCCAGCCTGGGTGACAGAGCAAGACTCTGTCTCAAAAAAAAAAAAAAAAAAAAAAAAGAAAATACAAGGATTTTTTGACTGTCATGGTGTTTGCTTTTTTTCCAAAATAAACATTTAATTTTAGAATAGATTTAGATTTACAAAGAAATATGAAGATAATACAGAGAGTTCATGTATACTTCACCTATTCTCTCTCTCCCCAGTTCCGCTGTTGTTAACAGCTTATGTTAGTATTGTCAGAGGCGTTTGAACCAGAGCGACTCCGTTGTGAGTGAGGGCTAGGAAAATGAGGCAGGGACTTGCTGTGCTACATTCTCAGAGTTAGGTATTCCTAGCCTCTAGATGTTTATGGTTAAGGAAACAAATCAATAATGCTTACTAAACAGTGTCCAGATCCCAATATCTGGAGAACAAAAGCATTCCTAATTTTGCTTTAAAGATAATAACATCGATTTTTGCAAAATATAGTAATTTAAAAAATTAATCCTTTATTACAAACCCTTGTAGCAGAGCACATCTCCCCATATAGATAAGCTTTGTACCTAGGGTGGACGTGTTCCTCCTCTTACTTTTGGGAACGTCCTGCTCTGTCTATGGAGTAGCTGTCCTTTCACCACTTTACTTTCTTAATAAATTTGCTTTTGCTTTGCACTGTGGACTCGCCCTGAATTCTTTCTTGTGTGAGATCCAAGAACCCTCTCTTGGGGTCTGGATTGGACCCCTTTCCTGCCTGTAACAGTATGAAACATTGGTCGCAACTAATGAACACACACACACACACACACACACATATATATACACACACACACAACATATACATATGTACACACACACGTACATATTTATTTATTCATTTATGTTGAGACAGAATCTCACTCTGTCACACCCAGGCTGGAGTGCAGTGGCCAGATCTTGGCTCACTGCAACCTCCACCTCCCAGATTCAAGCAATTCTTCTGCCTCAGTCTCCACAGTAGCTGGGACTACAGGCGCTTGCTACCATGCCTGCCTAGTTTTTGTATTTTTGGTAGAGATGGGGTTTCACTATTTTGGCCAGGCTTGTCTTGAATTCCTGAGCTCAAGTGATCTGCCTACCGCAGCCTCCCAAAGTGCTGGGATTACAGGCATGAGCCACTGTGCCCAGGCTAATAAAACAATATTGATACTTTATTATTAACTAAAATCCATATTTTATTCTTTTTAAAAAAATTTTTTTAAGAGACAAGGTCTCATTCTGTCACTCAGGCTGGAGTGCAGTGGCATGATTATAGCTCACTGCAGCCTCAATCTCCCAGGCTCAAGTGATCCTCCCGCCTCAGCCTCCCAGGTAGCTGGGACTACAGGCTCATGCGACCATGACCCGCTAATTTTTAAATGTTTTGTAGAGATGGAATCTCTTTATGTTGTCCAATGTAGTCTGGAATTCCCCTTGACAGTTTTGAGAAGTACTGAACAAGTATTTTATAGAATGTCTTTTGTCTATTTTTTTTTAAATCATGATTGGATTGGAGTTATGAGAGGAAGCCCACAATGGTGGCATGCCGTTCTTGTCCTGTCACAGCAGGGGTACATACTGTCTACATTACTTTTCACTGATTATGTTAAGCTTAGTCACTTAGCTGAGGTAGTGTTTGCCAGATTTCACTGTGCTATTTTTTTAAATAAGAAAAATAAACTAGAGGTCAATGTAGGACTTTAAACTCCATGAGGACAAGATCTTTGCCTGTTTTACTCACCACTGTGTACCCAGTGGCAAGCACAGTTCTGACACATAGTAGGTGTTAATTAGAATTTGTTGAATGAGGCTGGGTGTGGTGGCTCTTGCCTGTAATCCCAGCACTTTGGGCGGCCAAGGTGGGTGGATCACCTAGGTCAAGAGTTTAAGACCAGCCTGACCAACATGGTGACACCCTGTCTCTACTAAAAATACAAAAATTAGCCAGGCGTGGTGGTGTATGCCTGTAATCCCAGCTACTTGGGAGGTGGAGGCAGGAGAATCGCTTGAATCTTGGAGGCAGAGGTTGCAGTGAGCCGAGATCACACCGCTACTGCATTCCAGCCTGGGCCACAGAGTGAGATTTCATCTCAAAAAAAAAAAAAAAAAAAAAGAATTTGTTGAATGAAAAAGAGGTGAGTTAAATAAATCAAATTATTGAATATGATGGAATACTAGTAATTATCATAAACATTTGAGGATGTGAAAAAAATATTTATTGTTCAATGAACAAAACAGATTAGAAAACAATTTCTATACATTCCATTTTCTATAAAGTGTGTATGTGTGTGTGTGTGTGTACAGAAAAATAACTAGAAGAATGTTGTCAACATGTTAACAGTGGTCATTACTGCTGGGTGGGAAGGGAATGGAGGATTTTTATCTTCTTCTTTGTTTCATATTTTAAAAAATTGTCACAATAAAAAGGAATTACTTTTTGAATCAGAAAAAAGGAATAAAAATGGAGAAAAGTTTAAACCTTCAAAAAGATTCCCCAGCAAGGAAAACAGATGTTTCGATATAATACCCAGCAATCACGTTATTAGGTGTGTGTTAGTATCTGCGAAGGAACTGAAATCAGCAGTGTAGTGCAGAGAGGGTGTTGTCTTCAAAATTCTGGTTTCTAGGAAACAGGGTACACTAGGTACCATCTGTTTCTGATTTAGAGCATTAGAGTTGCAAGATCATGAGCTGTCTCTTTGTTACTCTCATAACAAATTGTTTAAAGTTAAAAAAAAAAAAGTAAAGAGCAAAACCAAATGCACAGGATGCCAGAGTGAATGGCATTATTGTGTCATTTGCTTTCTCTTCCCAGGGGCTTTGCATTTTAAAAACACATGTTGTGGTTTTTCTATGATTATCTTTCCACTTCCTGTGTTATAGCTCCTTACTGTAAATATCCTTTTGTATAGAAATGCTTTTTTTCCCTTGCATCTTGCATGTCTGTCCTTCTTAATATTCACTTTCTCCAGTCTTCTACTGTATATTTTCCCTAATACTAATTGGTATGAGTCCAATGGTATCTTTATTCTCCAACAAGAGTTTTTTAGAACTCTGGTTTCAAATTCTAGTCCCATTTTTTATTAACTATGTGGTCTGGGGGAAATTGCTTAATTCCTCTGAATTTTCCCCTCTGAATATAAGGACAATATTATGTACCCAATTGGAGTATTGCAAGGATTAAGTCAGTTTAATATAAATATGTAGAGGATCTAGCCTAGGGATAGGCATAAGCGTGGCACTTAACCCTTGGTATCCTTTCCTTCCTTCTCTCCTTCTGTGTATCCTCTAATACTATGTCTCAAGTTATCTTTCTAAAACACCAACACATACTGAAGGATCAAGTCTAAACTTAGCAGGCTTTCAGGGTCCTCCTCAAATGAGCCCCAACCCATCTTTGTGGTCTTACTCCTTCTGGGCACATTCCATAGAAACATTACTTTCCAACCACACCAAATTAGTAGCTGTTGCCTAAATATACGTTACTGTTTCTTCTCTCCCTGACTTTGCAAGTGCCATTTTCTGTGTCTGCAAGTCTTTCCTGCTCCTATCTGACAAACTTCTTTGCAAAGCCTTCTCTGACAGCTTGAGGCCCCCATACTTCCCTCTGACCATAATAATTTGTTCAAACCTTTATGAATATAATTCCTTATTCAAGTGTCTATATCATTCACTCATGTATTCAACAAATACTTACTCAGTTTCTACCACGTGCCAGGCACTGAGAGTGCAAATTCTGGTAGAATTGTGAGATTCCATAAAGGCAGGGGTCCGCTTAGCACTGGTGAAAAGCAAGCACTCAGTATTTGTTTGTTGAATGTTGAATAAAATGAGAGCATTTTTAAATTTGTATTTATTTATTTATTTATTGAGACAGAGTCTCACTCTGTCACCAGGCGCCAGGCTGGAGTGCAGTGGCACAGTCTCAGCTCACTGCAACCTCCAACTCCCGGGTTCAAGCAATTCTCCTGCCTCAGCCTCCTGAGTAGCTGGCACTACAGGCGCACGCCACCACGCCCAGCTAATTTTTCTTGTATTTGTAGTAGAGACGGGGTTTCACCATGTTGGCCAGGATGGTCTCTATCTCTTGACCTCGTGATCCACCCGCCTCAGCCTCCCAAAGTGCTGGGATTACAGGCATGAGCCACCATGCCCGGCCGAGAGCATTTTTTTAAAATAGTCAATCTTAATATTATAACGCTATCAAACACTTCCTCAAAGATAAAGGACACATTTTCTTTTACATGTAACATATTACTGTGTTTTTAATAATTCCAAGGGGCTCTGAAATATTCCTTTGCTTTGAATGTTTTCCATCTGAAAGAGTTTAATTAAACCAAAGACTACAGATGAGTTGGCCCCATTTATCTCCAGGATAAATCCTTTTTTTTCCTCCAGAGGATTCCTCAGACAAATATCAAAGATCAGTGTTATTTTTAGTAACAGATAGTTCTTGAAAGTCTTA
Source organism: Cacajao melanocephalus (assembly GCA_963573385.1). Classification (NCBI taxonomy): domain Eukaryota; kingdom Metazoa; phylum Chordata; class Mammalia; order Primates; family Pitheciidae; genus Cacajao; species Cacajao melanocephalus. Next base: position 103,596 of record CAUYLG010030104.1, read on the forward strand.
AAAAATGTTTAAAATTTTTTAATTTGGTTAAAAAATACTTTTTTTTTTTTTTTTTTTTTTGCTGTTCACGTTTTATTTCAAAATAAAATTAGGAAGTGAGACAGTGGCACTGTGTAGCAGGGTGCAAGAATTCCAGCCCACACTCTGGCCAAACATTAATCAGCTTACATACAGGCTGCCTACCAGTTCAGAAACAGGGTAGGCAAATTCCCTTTAAGGTAAACAACCAGGATTCCTGACTCCCCATTAAGCTTTTCCTTTACTGTTCATCTGCGGTCAAACCCCAGATCCTGCCCACTCCAGAAGACATCAATTTTTATTAATCTAAGGAGCATACACTGGTAACCCGCAGAACAGAAACCCGGGAACTCCAGGACAGAGCCGAAGCTGCAGTCAGAGCAGCAGGGTGGGCTGG